>DWIJ01000611.1:0-10699 GCA_018248315.1 Chioides albofasciatus
GAAGTATGGACCTAACCATCTTATATTTAAATTATTTTTCACTTTGTAGTGTTACTGAAGTCGGTTCTATTTTTTTTTGAAAAAATTTTTTTCATTCCCGTATTGAAGCTTAGCTTGTTGCGTTTTTTCTTAAATAATTGAAGCCGACCAATTGATGACACATGCCATAAATGCTAATTGTTCATCTAATTACAGTTAGATTCCTGTTTATAAGGCATTTATCGTATTATGGCAATTAGGATAATTATTTATAGATCGTACAAATGATGATGAGGGAGAAGCGAGCTAAACAAGCTAGGCCAGAGGTCAAGTCTTTGCTAATGTAGGTATTATTAGAAACTGTAACGTAATATTCCTTAGCCGACTTATAAACGCTTCAATAGCCTCAAAGGCTAGGTGACGCGTGCAAACCACTAAACGACCCTAATTGAGGCAAAAGAAAAAGTGCATAGCAATAGTTATTCGACATTGAAATTCGTAGAACACTTCTCAAATTGTACAGTTCAAACCTATTATGCAATGCTTCGGTCCCGCTACATCCATCCATAAATAGAGTGAATTTATAATAAACGTGACGTAATGAAACATATCAAAAGAAGAAGGAAGTGAAGTGCTTAATATTATGTTAAGTTCGTGGTGCAAGTCGGCATTGCCGCCGCTGGCGTGTTGTGGCAAGGAGCTGTATCGCATGCCTCGGCCTGCCATTCGAGACGTGCCACACTTAATAAGGCTTTGTTTATTTGTAATTCATTACGTGAAATGTGTTCAAGCAAGCTTTATGAGGTGTTCCAACTTAGTCCGCAGAGGTAATGACGGATACCTTCAGGCTTAATTTAGAATTCACGAAGCCTTTTCTGTTTGGATAACAGAATGTCCACTGCTATCACATATTTTTTGTTAGAATTATAAAATTGGTGACTAATCAAATGCAATGTGGCGAGCATGTGCATATTATGAGCAATTTGTCAATTCGACACGTACGATTGCCGTGCCTCTACTACACGTAACCATTTATTACTTTTTATGCGATTTTTTTTGCACGTAGTTGTTATCTTTGATTTAGAATCATAAAAATAAAATCTATGGAATTACAACTAGGACGGTAAATAGTAGTCATGAAGTAAACACGCACCGGCTTTATCGAGCCCCTGCCGACCGATGCTGGAGTGCAATATTGACTTCAGTCATCATGAATCAATATAGAGATATTGATGTTACGTTATATAATACGCCAGCTTTTGTTTGTGTATAGGTTAGAGTGAAGTAAGTAGTCGTTAATATGGTTAGATAAAAATATTTATTGCATAAAAACCTTGCTCATGAAACAACAATTACATATTATGCTAAGTTTCCGAGTTCCGAGTTGAACGGCCAAACTGTGTGGACTGCCTTATAGCAGGTATACGTCATAAATATAACTTTTACTTTATGCACTGAATGATCTCTTCGCATATGTCCGCAAATACAGGGAAATGTTTCAGAAAGTGGCTGCTAAGTAGGCGATCGATGAGGAAGCTGTAGTTAATGAGATACATTCAATAATGTACTTTTGCTCCTAAGAAATACCCACTTAATGGGAAATGGAAGGTAGTTGACCCTGTGAGACAATTAGTGTACGATGATACTGTTGACAGTAGTACAACAAGTGATTTAGAATATTTCATATTTGAATGACGGTGGATCCAGTATAGTTCAAACGTGAGAGTAGCGGTTACTGTATTGCAGACTCGGTGGAAGAGTGGATGTCCGCTTCATAACATAATTATGGAGCGGCAACGCAGATGTGTTAGACTTACAGAATACGGATACGGAGAATTTGAATACGGATATATTCGGCTTCAGGTAGAACCCCTTCTTCAAAAACCCACAGTATTACAGTAAAATGTAGCTTACACTTTTTTGCTTCTATACGAGTATGTCCTATATGTTATCTTTAAGTGAAAGTTGCCGTAAAATTAGTTTAGTCGATTCCAAGATCGAACCAAATTATTAACATGACGTGACTTGGAAAAAACGATTATTTTGAAGTAGGGGCTAATTTATAATACTCTCCATATTTTTTCCACGTTCCAAGAAGAGTCATTCGTTAGCAGAAGCTACGGCTAGCCCGTGTCGAATTGATTGTAATTCGATTACGGCAGCTCTCGCCCTCGCTCGACACAGTCGCCACACGCGCGGAGACACCTCGTGTGTCGCTGTCGAGCTCTAATTGGATCCGAGCCTCGCTCAGCCCTGCACTAGCTTAGCTGACGGTCAAAGAACTCTCAACATGACGTGACATTGGCGGCAACTAATATTATATAGCGAAATTGTGGTAGTAATTTTATGATATATCACTAGAAGCCCTTACTTCTAGGTTTCAGTATTTATGACGTTAATGAGTTGTATCAAAGCAGTAAACTAGCTTATTGGTTACAAACTTGGCCTCTCAATCAAGGATCGGAGGTTCAAAACCCAGCCAGGTAACTTTTATATACCAAAAGTTATGTGCGTATTGGAAATTAATTACCACTTGCTTAAACGATGAAGGGAAACATGTACACCTGGAAATTCTTTAAGAAAAGTTCTCAAGGATATGTGAAGTCTGTCAATCCGCCCTTGGCCAGCTCCCTGAACTAGGGCTTAACCCTGATAGCGTGAGAATGAAAGAAGGCCCGTACCCTGTCGTAGGACGGTAAAGGGTTGACGACGAATTTAACAAAATAATTACCAACTATAAAACAAGTCTAAAACCTATTCATTAACAATATCATCACCTTAAATTCATCATATTATCACCTTAAGTACCTATACTAACTATTTTTAATTGGAATATTTTAAATTGGATTTTCTTTGTTGCAGGCTGCCTCGCCCTAGTTATATGCCTGGTGTTGCCTGGGAGCCGGGCCGCGGGTCCGCTCGGCCCCTCGGAGCGCCCGGAGGCCTACTTCAATGGCAGCTCGTACATCCGCCTCGCTAAACCCATCTCCCTCAGGCAGCTAGTCGGTCTCAGCTTCAGGACTTGCGTTGGTAAGTGGACCTTGAAGTTAAAAGCGTTATGAATAGTTCTTGTTACTTTTAACAGTTTTACAGACAGATTCTAAAGAATTTGTCGATTATCATAACTGTGTTCAACGTTTAAATGAAATAAATCTAATTGAAACATCGTTACATTATAATTAAAAGCAGTAAAAAGTTAGTACTTTAGTCGATATCGTGTTCAGCACGTGTATAGAGACAATACTGGTTGCGAGCCGTGCGCGCCTGCCTCGGAAAACCTGATAATTGTCGGATAGCAAAAAGCTTTAACGCGTCTGCGACAGCGAGGCAGATGTCCGCGAGTGCGGATGCATCAATCATTGCGCGTTGTAAAACCTTCCAGTATTAAGGATAAAACTCATTACCAATGCCGCGCCGTCGCATTGCCGCTGGCTACTGGTCCACTTGCTGCTTTTTGCTTGGTCGCCGATCGACTTACCGAGTGTCTACTGTTGAAATTGCAGCCTATTATCAATTTTCAGGACATCATGTAATCAAATGTTGGTATAGTTTTTAGTTCAATAAACATACTACCTTTATTGGAGCATTGTATTGTATGTGAATTAATTTAGAATATAGGTTTTGCGAGTCTTTATCTAGATAACAATGAATGATACATCAGTAATGTTCGTGACGGCGTCATTCAAGGCAGATGATTGTCAAGGGCTCTCGTTACATGAGCAGTCGAGAGCTATTTGCGTAAACACGCGATGAATATTGTGATAGTTGATTGTTAGTGTATAGCATTATGAAAAAGCCACTACAACGATGCTGTAGTCAAAAAATCAAAATATTCCAAAACGAGTGTCAGTTATATAATTATTGTGGACTCGAAATATACATCTCGATATTCTAGTACTCACACCACGATCGTTATTCTAATAAGCCGCATGAGGACACCGGTTTATAATAGTTTTACGCACGTTTTACGGCAGATGTATCGCTTGTCCTTTATAACTTTAATTCGCTACTATATTCTCTCCTAATAGGTAACTTAGAATCGCAAGTTGTATATTATTGGCCTTATGTCAGGTTTTCGTAAAAAAGTATTTTCAATAAATTATATCACGCGTTTAAGGGAGTAAAGATGTTACTATTAATCCCACGATACGTTTGAAAAAATATTTTTAAAGCAGTTACTTGGTGATGTACGTCGATGTAGGTACGAGTAGGTCAGCGAGACGCCCAGCGGCGTTACGTCACGCTGCTCACGCGGGTGTCGACGACCGATCGCCCATTATGTATACAGTATACCTTCCAAACTGTGGAACTTCCCATCGTCGTAAGAATACCTACCGTATGGGTCTCATAACGGTAGGTTATGACCAACCAAAGGAGACATCCTTCGGGTGGTTGGTGAGTACAAAACTTCAAAGGTAACGAAATTGAATTTGGTTTACCAATCCACGTTACAGATATCGGTACAAGCTGTAAACCATGTTTAATTTTATAAAATGATAAATAATTAATTGTGAAACTATGATTGTTCAATACTCTAATTTACCAAACCGAATCTCCGATTATAAACGAAAGTTATTATGTAAATGACGATTTTTCTTTTTAACAGATTCTCTTGGTCGACAAAGAACAGTTAAAATATTACGTGAGTCCTAGGCTGTCCCCCGTTGGGCTATGTTGTGTGTACATGTTCATCTGCGTAATGGCACAAATCATCTAGTTTACCTTCACTCTACGCTATATGGGCATTTGTTCTCAATACACATCGACCCTATCAAGCATCTTGTCATTTAGAAATACATAAATAATCCGAGATTAGTATTGGACCTTCCATATTGAAAAATATGTTCCATTACATTCGTTGGTTGTCATAATGTTTTTACTGCTCATATATGATGTTCATTCGATAAAAATAGTGAATATGAACCAGTAATCCATAAACATGTGTTGCTATTTACTTTTATCAGTAATCATACATGACTCATATATAGCTTCCAAATAGTATTTATTATCAGCAGACAGCTCAAAATAGTGATATCGCCTGAAAAGTGTGACACTGCAAGCATTACTATTAGTACAAGGAACTTAAAAATGTAGTCGTTCACTGGGCAGTGGCCACCAGTATTGCTAACAAAGCCAATAAACGCCCTAATCCGATACATTCTTGCCTAGTATTCACTTTGGAGCCGTGCGGTCAGGTGGAAAATTGTAACTATGAGAATTGATTACTAACGTTATATAAGTGGTACATTTGCACTAAAAATAAATACTAATTCAATCAGTTGTCACTTCTGCCCCCTGGCGATGCTACCAGTCAGTATAAGTCAGCCGGCATCCACAACGTTCCATCGAAACAAGAATTATTTTAATATGTATAAAAACAAATGCAATCCACATGATATTCAATGAACTGCAATTAACGACTGAATTGGAATATCTCATTAAATTAGATGTATTTTGTCACGGCCTTTAGAATAGAGCATAACAGATAGCGCTATGTCGCTACTAAACAATAGGACCAAAAGCTACTAAATCTAGTATTTCCATTTAGCTCTCCATTACTGAGAGCCTACAGAGGCGGTGCGTTTCCTAATTGCGCAGCCTCGGCAACCAGGAGTATATTATAATTGTATGTAAATGTGGTCGAAGCCTATTGTGGGCGCACTCGCGACCGTGACACGCGCGCCCGTAATCCGCCACTACCTTACTCTTAAATAATAAATACATGTTCATATCCCTAATGCAAAAACGCATTAATAAGTTACACGTAAGTTACCAGTTTGCATACCGTTTCGTTTATTCATTGAATTAAAATTCGAGGTCGCCTAAGACTTTTTACTAACCTTCAGCTGCGCTGTTGTATATTAACGAGTCATTTAAGATTAGTGTATATAAACTGCCAACATAATGACATCAAATCCACCGTGCGCTAACGACGCGTGGCGTACTAAATCGTTTCCAATTATTATGAATAATATTTATGTGGTGCCTCATATTTTGCGCAGACGTCAAACTATACATATTTATGCGTATAATATAATAGAAGTTATGCTTGTTTATACAGTAAATAATATACACGCATCCTAATGTTGCTTGACTTATACGCATGGAGAAAACAAAAGATTGCATTTACATAATAGTATGTAGGTTATGAGTCATTGTTTTTAATTACTTTTGTCATAGCAACCCCCTGCCTTTAATTAATCTACTCATATCATAATCACGTTTTATTACGAGGTAAGCACATGTCTTTTAATTTATTAGTTATGAGTCAGGTTAATGATTTGGTTTGATAATAATATGGTAAAAGTCACTATAGATTGCTGGATGGTATAAGTAGATGTTTCTCTTATCATATTAGCTTCATCTTACTTCAACGACTTGACAAAGCACATGGTTTAAGTTTAAAAGTATGTGACGTCTAAACAACTCACTTTGCAAGGCTTCACTCGTAAGTGTGGTTTATTTCTCGTTTAGGCTTTTTTAAGTAAGGCTTTTTAAGGTAGGTTAATTAAGGTGAAGCAGGTTGGCAACATATTTATTCTAAAAACTACATACATGTATAGTACCTAATGTTCAACATATCACATTGGCATTACCGATAGATTTTCCTTGAATTATTGTAAGATATAGCCAATATTACAAGTCAATTTTAATTTTAATGGAAATTGAATATTTATGAAGTCTATGTTTGCGTAATCGACATTTATCATACAAAATACTTTGTTATATTTAGGTAAATGTGAACAAAATAAGTATAGTTTGACATTCTTCTCGCTTGCTTATATCATAGTGAAGCAAGTGTCTTATCCAGTTAAGAGCACAATAGTTACATGCAAGGCCGCATTCATTCGATCATAATTAAGATTACGTCTGCGTCAAATCGCTTATTTTGTGAAATAGCCAATTAATGTTATGTGACAATGTGTCATTAGATAATCATTTTTCACAAGTATTAATCAGCGCCATTGTGTCTTTCATTTAACTGTACTTATAGTAGATTTTTATTTAAAGAAAACTTAGATCAAAGATAAAGGTAGACTTAGTTTTTTGAATAAATTTTGAATTAATTACTTAAGTAAAACTCATTGTCTTCCTGTTAAGTCTGGCAATATGTCTACTACACGACACGATTAGCGTGTCGTATCGTATTGTACCGTTTTTGCAAAATTTGCAATTTTATGGTGGCCATTTTATTTGAATGTTTGTAAAAATCACTCATTTTTCTAATAAGTAGTATAACTTCAAAAATACAAATTAAGTTTCAAGTCAATCCACTTTCGATAATCTATCACAAAAGCTTTAGCACAATATCACGATTAAAACAGACTCAGGATATTAAAAATAGACAAGCGAACAACAAAAAATATCTGATGTGTTCAGACGAATTACTTTTATTTTTGCAACCTCCAACCTGCACCGGCGTGAACTTATTACGTAACGTGAACTCTGATCCCTGTTTAGTAAGTTCATGCTCGCTACGAATCACAAAGTTGATTAGCAATTGAGAAATAGGGCTCTTAGTACAATGTTTCTGTGGGAATACCATCAGTACTTTAATTTCTGGTACATACCTATATAGAATTAATGCAGCAAACGAGCATGTAGCATTCATCCTCATCATCATTTTGATTGTAGAACCCTCTGTGATTCGACTCCGGCGGCACTACCGTCAAACTTATTTCTGCCTAATAACAACAGTGTTAAGCGCTGCTTTGTTTTGGTTAAAAGGGTGTGGAAAGGGGAGACATATTTTTCCAAGGCATTTCAGCTTAGTCCTCGGGGGTAGCGGTATCTGTGGCCAACCTCGGATAGGTTTGCATACGGTTGATTATAGATGTCCATGTGTGGCTTTAGCCCCTTACCATCACTATTATAAAAAATCCCCAAATAGATTTCGAGTATTATCTCGGACTAAAGATGCATTGCTACCAAATAAGTAAGTTTGATTGCTAGTTAGCCATAACCTTATATACAGCGGTGCTATGTTAAGTAGTATTCTGCTGTTATATGGTAGAAGTAGGGGCGGCAACATAATAAAGGTTGCTAGTAATTTTTAGTCACTCATATGAGATGTTGTATGTCTTCATTTATATAACGTTCCATATTCACATTTGACATTCAATCATATGTATATTTGGTTATCGATGGTACATATTTTAATGGTTACTAATAAGGTACTATCTCTATTACCTTAAATAAGTAAATAAGCGTTTCTTGAAGATCTAACAAAATAATGCTATTATCTGTAATCTGTAATCTAGATCCGCGATCGTTTTCGTAAGCAGTCTCTACACGTATTTCCCAGACAATGGGCAGCGGCGGCCACTAATTGCTCTCTACATCATTACTCAAACATTGCACAACCGTTTGAACTGCGACCTCTGCTTGCATCTTACACGCTTACTTTGCTATCTACGTATACGTAGATGCGAGCAGTGATAGGATAGGATAGTGGTTTGATTTCGGCCTCTTTTAGGGGTCTGAGGTTCGAACCCCAATTTTAGGTTTTTTTAAACATGTGCTTATTTTGAAATAGAAATAACTTAGCATTTGATTTCAAGGTAAATGAAAACGTCTCGTGGAAAGCTACATTACTGAAATTTGTAAAAAGTTCTCCAAAAGAGTTCTACATATAAAAAGGAATGCGAATTCTCCATATCTTCTTTAACCAGCTTGGGTAATACTCCACTATTACCCAAAATTACCGCGCTTAGCCCCCTACAACGTAGTATTTTAATCTTCAGAATAATAATCCAAAAACACTTGCTGATATTACTATTGTAGAATGGATGTAGAAATCGCACCTTTGAACGTAAATCTCAAGTAAATATTAGCTGTCTATTCCGTTATTTCATCCAAGTACACGCATAGTTTTAATTGAGAATACTAATGATTTTTACCACCTATTACATTTAAAGCAAAATAATAATATTGTACCCTAGTAACATGTTGTTACATTGTAATATTTTATGTCACCACCTTGACCACCAGATGAACGGTATGTGTCTTATACAATTACTGCTGTAATGAAGTAAATAAGTCAAATTACCTCACATCCGTCGCGTGCTAATGTACACCTCAATATGATAATATTATGTAATTAGCGATCAAGACATCGACAGGTACTGTTATTTGAGGCACAAGATTATACTTTGAAAGATTACTTATGAGATTTTCAAGGCATTAGAAGTACAATTTTTAAGGTGACTGTACCATGTGAAAAATATACTGTTACATCATCAGAATTCTCAATATTGATACGTACGGGTTTCCTTTCATAACAAGAAAAGTTTAACGTTCTGGAGTCCACCACGCTGGCTAAGCGCGGACTGGTAGACAAATGTTTTCTTTATCTCTATGCACAGGATTTAAAAAAAGTAGGTACATACAGGTTTGCCCTCAAGATTGCAAAGCCATTTTTAAGGTTTAAACCTTTGGATATCACTGCTTATTCTAAAGGTTCTTGCTAGAAAAAATAACTTAAAGTACAATAGGTATTTTTGACTTAAAAGAGAAGTAGTTTTATTTATGACTTAAGAGAGGAGTAAAGGTTCTTTTTTCACGGCATCACAAGTTTGACCTTTTCAAAGTACGTACAATATGAAGGCAGAATGTGAAGGCTTTCAATCAATATGATTATTGAGTAGCGGACTTGATAAATGCTTCTATTGTCTAAAAGAAACTGATACCCTCACATTAAGGTTCATTAATATTCTAGATTCACAGAATTATCATAAAGTACGCAAAAATTATTATCAAATTAGAGGCAATAAATAAAAGGTTGATAAATTTTAATGCTGCAGCAATTACGCTTATTTATTGCCATCTTGAGCTCTATCCGGGTCAGCTTATTGCAAATAATTTTGCTATTGAATCTAAGAGGTCATAACGATCCTAATTATGTGACGTTTGTACGAATAGTTAATGTCCACTTCATTGATTATTCGTACTTTGGCTTGTATAGATAAGTTACTCTGTGAGGAGACTCGTCCCTGTTGGGATAGTAATATAACCTTTTCAGAGAGAAATCTCTTTTCCAGCAGCGGGATAATAGTGTAACGAAAGCCTAGTTTTGATACGAGTCTATTGTAATTTCAAATAATTTAAGATAAAATAATGGAAACAAAAATAACTGATTAGATGATTACCTGATGAACACAGAATTCCTTTTAGACTTAGTAGGGTTCAGGCCTCAGTCAGATTAACTACAAAAGACGATAAATACTAGACAATATTTTATTTTAATATTTAACAATATTTATTCAGGTGTCATATAATATTCTCTTTGAATAGAAATTGACTCCTCAGATTAATTAATACTCATAGTAAATACTAAATGTATAAAACAAATTACAAATTGTTAAGAAATACGCAAGCGATAAAATCAAAATTGATTTATGAGTCAGTGTCAGTTATTACGTTATGACCTTATTAGTGTCAATGGTTAGGTCAATATAGTAATATCTTTACGCCCACGTTTTGTCTTCTACTATCAAGTTTGTACCAGCTCGAGTGGCTGGTAAAATACTTTTGATGTTTATTTGCGTAAGCGATCTTGTAGCAAAGATTTTATTACGATATATGTTTTGTAGAATGGTTTTTGAATGTGAAATCGTCAACACTGATACCGAAGGTGGGTCTTTTATGTCTTTTACTCATACTTTAATATACACATATGTATATATCTTTTTTTATTTTTTTTCTTAAGTGGTACCCATAT
>DWIJ01000612.1:0-10691 GCA_018248315.1 Chioides albofasciatus
AAGGGTGTGGTAAGGGAGACATACTTTTCCGAGGCATTCCAGCTTAGTCCTCAAGGGTAGCGGCGCATCTGTGGCCGTCCTCAGATAGGAACCTAATCTTACCTGGGGTTGATTACAGATGTCCATGGGCGGCAGTAGCCACCTAACACCAGGTGGACTGCATGCTCGGCTGCTACTCCTGTATTGTAAAAAAAAAAAAAACAAAATAGTTAATTCATGAAAATACAGCAACAATACAACATGATTACACTGAGGTACTCAATCATAAGTAAAGGATTGCACATGCGAACCTGTTGCATGTAACTTATTACCGGGCTAATGTGTTCGTGAGACGGAAGTGAGTGTATAAATATTATACGTATTTAAAGTATTAAATGGCTGCTTATTATGGACTGACTAGCTGAGGCATGTGTTGCTTTACTGCAAGAAATAATTTCGACACTAGCACCATCTATCTCAATCTGAAAGTAACCAAAATCAGACTGGTTTATTGAAATCAATTGAGTGGTTCCAAAGTTTATTGTATAAACATGTCAATGTCGTACATACTCCATACATGATGTGTGATTGTGTGATTTATGGATTACATGTAGTTACAAGATGATTATATCTGGTATGAAAATCTAGAATCAGAATCAAACCTATGTAAATTATGAGAGAACTGTTACGTACGTAAATCTTACGTACACAAATTAATGCTAATTATATATTAACACAAACAAACACATACACGCGCGCACATACACACACTAAACGAGCGCGCGCACGCTCCTACATACACACACACACACACACACTCAGGGCCTTTTTCCTGTCACGCGGGGTTAACAAGGACAGCCTACTGATAGTATGCAGTTCTTGTCCGCATGCATGCCACTCGCAGCCTTTCATTTCGATATTTTTCTGTCAAATAAACAGCGTGTGCACGCGGGATGTAGAGATTCACGCATGCATGAGAACAACAAACAGACATAATCCCGCGTGACAAGAAAAGTTACTCACGGACGACCGCACACTTGATTCATTTTCAAGGAAATCTGTAATACTTATAATTTGACGACAATTTAGGGGAGCGGTCTCCATACCGGTCTGACGCAAAGATTCCCGTGTTAGATTCCCGGCCAGACTGATATCTAAATCCCTGAATCTGGATTACTGTTTCTGAGTCTGGCTGTCTGTGCATTATGTTGTGTGTTTCCATGGCACCCATGATATAGGGAATCCTAGTGTGGGGCTGTGAGTGTAGAAAGCGTTAAAGCGTTAATCGTGCTAAGTTTTTACTCGTCTACCATAAAATCAAATTAACTTCATGTCAACAAACTATACTCGATAAAGTTACTTGAACAAATTTTACCCACCGTTACTAATCAGAACTAATCCAACGCCATCTACTTTACAAGAATTCAAAAGTAACAAAGAACATTAATTAATATTCTGCTACTAAGCCAGTATTATTTTATGAACTCAATGTTTCTTACTCATTTTCTTGAATATTTCTGCTCGAATTATTTTTCGTAGTTAAACTTTTAGTCCCGGTGTACTTTGTTTCAATTAGGACTGATGATTAATGAACTTATTTCAAATGCTCGAGAATATGATTTTAGAATTTTGAAATTTATGGAATAATGTCTACTGAATTGAAGAGATTCTGTAAAGATATATTTGCTAATTAAAGTCTGTGAAAGTGATTTTGTATTTTGCAGAGGTACTATTTCTGTTTATATAAGTTGGTTTTAAATATTTCACTCTGCACATTAAAATCAATCTAAAATAGAATTGGAGTTAATTTTGGCAAATTTTCCCAAAATTTGTATACACTTATTTTTCTGAATCGCTTGTTATTTTTTGTAACAAAACATGGGCAGACAATTTTTTTCAGTAAATTTTTAGAATAATTCCGTACCTAATATTCATAATATCAAGCAACACCGCCACCAAAAAGGTCCCAAAATTTTGTCCTTGATATAATTATTTAACCCAAGTATTTTTACATCGTTTGTTGAACTTATTGCGTAAAGGTTACAAGTATGGCATTGAATTTTTTTTGTCTGGCTTCTTGGATTTACGAGTACATCAATATAGCTCGTTTTCCCGAAGACCACGCGCTCCACGTGCAAGAGTTTAAAACACTAATTCAGGAACTATAGCTGGAAGAAATTTAAAAGTTTGCTTAAATAGGTTAAGTCGGCAGGTGGTTTATTACTAATATGTATGACGCAGTACTTCTGTGTGTAACATTTATTGTGCTATAACTCTGATGTAGCCGGCAGCCATATTGTGTGCTCGTTATAATTAATAAAGCCATTATACTGGCGGCATTCGCAACACTAACTGCTGCCTCCAGATTCAATTGAATGGATTTAGGGCTAATATTATGCCTGGGGGCGGTCTATGAAGTGATAAGACCAAGTATACCATGTTCCGCCTAATATATTCAGGGTCTGTTCCAGTCATTTAGATGTGAAGCGTCAAATTTCTGCGGAAATTTATTGATGTATATAAAATAATATCAATAATTATCATGTACTGTTTACGTACTAAAATAAACTCTATGCTTTTGTATACAATTCACGTGTTCGTGGAAATATTTATAGACCTTTATTGTTTAATTAAATACTAAACACATTTTCAGTGTTATTAAAATCGTCCGATCGACAACATAAAGCGCCATAAAGGCTTTTGTTTGAAAATAATAATTGTTTGATTTACCTATTATTTCTATGATCAAATTACCCGAATGCAAAATGAACGTTTTACAGTGAAATTAATTTGATACAAACAAAACAAGTCGAATTTAATCAACAAGGATTGCTTACCAACAGCGGCGCTTTTTAATTTGAATAAAGATGAATCTAATCAAAATTAAATAGAATAACAACGCTGAATTGGCTTGTTCAAGTTCGTTTAATAAGAAAATTGAACCGACAAGAACAATTGCGAGCTATTGGAAGAAATAAGCAAAGTGTAATTAAATGAATGGAGTGAGGAGCTCACTCTATATTAAAAGGGTGGTCGGCTGCTAAAATTATAAATATATCGTCGCCACCCAAACTAAGGGCTCTAATTGAGAAACTCTAGATTTTATTATGATACCTCACGTTTATTGATACACAAGTCAGCCATTAGATCGTTATTAAGACATTACTGTAAGACTTGCGAGGCACGGATTTCTTCTTAGGATGAGAAGGATTAAGCCGTGGCCCACTACGCTGGTCAAATGCGTGTTGGTAGACTTTACATACCGTTGAGATTTTTTTTCAAAGATCTCTCAGACATGCAGGTTTCCTCACGATATTTTACTTCATGGTAAAGCAATTGATAATTAATTTCAAATACGCACATAACTTTTTGAAAATTGAGATCAGAGATGCGTACCTGGGATTCGAATCTGGAACCACTCGATCGAAAGCCGAGTTTGAATCGCAAAGCTACCGTTACTTTTTTTGTTATTGCATACTTAAAAAAAAAAAACAAATTAGATGAAGAGATTCTACTTAACGACCAGTTTTGTTGTGTTGGAAAACATCCCATACTGTTTGATAACTAAGCCATAATTTTCTTAACTGACCGTAGAAAAGAGAGATACTTATTCGTAGAAAGCTGCCACAAAATAAAATACGTTTTTACTTTGTGACTGTGCCCAGCAGCAGGAAATAAAAAAGTTATATATGTTTAACATTATCATGTTAAATGTATTTTATGATATATGTCTTACTAAGGACATATTTAGTTAAATTTAGAGAAATTGACAAATTAAGCCTCTATACTTAAGATTTTAGTATAACATAACGGAGGTGACATTAGCCTGACAGGCAATCAGATCAAGCGGCTATATTCACCCTCCCTAATTACCTAGCCATAGCCAAAAATGGGGCTTGTCATCAATAAAAGCTAAAACTAGCTATTTTGCATACTGGCCCTTCCAACCTATAGTCTTCTTGTATCTGCTGAATTGTAAACTCATCACCAAAACCCCGTGAAGCTGGAAAGGCTGCTAAAACCACCAGCAACTACTTGGTTTGAAATTGCATACCATTACATTGTAATTAAGGATGCAGTGAAATCTCGCGTCTACCATATTAAATTATTATTTTATGTAAATGACATTATAAATTTAAAACATGTAACTAACACAAGTTTCATAAGTTTCAAAAATACCACTAAGACTTCTTTGCATTGCAAATTTATTGATAAATTTCTTTTATTTTTATTCGTAAGCCTTAGCAGAACACGACTGAGCTTCGTGTAAGACCCGGGATTCTGAGCTAAGCTAACCAAATCTTGGCTGAAATAAATTCTCCAACATTTTCGGATGAATCCTACATTTCTTAGTAAATTTCCGAGAAAGCGCATCTTTTTGCAACCGTGCAGACGCCATACAAACGCTAATGACACGAATATTGCCGCAGAATCTTCAGAAAATTGCTGCATTTGCATATTATTGCATTTCCATAACAAAAAGTGAGTTGCAATCTATTTTCAGTCCTACGGTCCTTTGTATAGAAAACATTTGACAACGTTTGTGAAATTAAAATATTGCAAATCGATTCGGTAATGGCTTTGCTAGCCACATGTAAATTTAAAGTTGTTTTTTTTTATAATAAAGGAATAGTAGACGAGCAATGAGCAAGCAGTCCACCTGATGTTATGTAGCTATTGTCACCCATGGACTTCTATAATCAACAGCAAAAAAAATTGATTTCTACCGAAGGTCGGTCAAAGGTCGTGTCCCTGATAGAGACGCCCCCTAGGGTTGAGCTAAAATACCTCAAAAAATTATGTCTTCCTTATCACACCCTCCAAACCATAACACAGCAGTGATTAACGCTTCTGCTACAAGGTAGAAATAGGTGTGGCGGTGGTGCCGCCGAAATGGAACCACATTGATGAAGTCGAACTACTTCATTTAAGGTTTTCGTTGTGTGAGCAGTATTGAGATAGAAGATATAACAGATATAAATACATTATATGCAGATTATTATTTAGTTTTGAAGTAAAAACTATACCCAGGTACTTTAAGCAAAGTTCTCTATAGAAAGATTACACTGTATAGATAAATAAAAATCGCCCATACCAATAATATGCTCAATTATTATCGTTAGTGTGTAGAATGTATTATTTTTATCAATTTAGGTAACAGTGTTTCAATACACTGTTACCTAAATTGATAAAAGGAAGCCTACCACAATTGTATGTAACACGAGCTCAATATAGGTAGATCACTTAATTTCCAGCCAGTCAATTAAAATTTGCGGAGCCAGCTGCATTGGAATCAGATTGCAATAACAAGGTCTGTTGGGATGAACCGCTTTTGTTATCATTCGCTCGTTTGTGTTCGAACGGGCCATTGGACAGAGAAGATTATTTTTATTGCACTCCGAAAGGTGCAACAGACCGAAAATGTATGGGGTTGAGAGTATAATCGATACTTGGCTGGTGTTTTCGTTTATATAAGTTTAATTTTCTGGCAACTCGTTTTTAGTGACGTTTTGATGAATGGGGACATTTTGTTCACCAAATTTATCTTGATAGGTAAAATTTGTAAGGTGGAGATACTAGGTAATGAGAATTTAAATTGTCTACCCTACTGGTACTAAGCACATGTATCATTTTAATAAGAAATAAGGATTTAGAAGACAAGGTAGAAAGGAAAAGAACATGAATGAATGTGATGTAGTTTAATACGATTGAAAGGTTAAAATGTTGTCACCCTAAATATGATACAACCAAGATTCCATAGGCTACGCATGATAGCTTGATGGAAATCGTAAGAAAAAATGTCGCAAAGTTGAGGAGAATATAAAAAGAAGAATTTCATTCCATTTAATTTTTATTTTATTCTAAAAAAAATATTCATAAACATAGAACACATCGTTCATAAACAGTTTTAAAAACTTGCAAGGTTTAGGTACATAATTTAATTGCTGTCAGCATCTTGTACAAAATGTTAATCCATCACAATTAATACATCCCTAATTCCGTCCAAAGACATTTCAACCCCGCATCCCTGCGTCTATTCTATTAGCGCGAAGGCCGGGTGGACAATGCTCGCTAAGCACGCAACGGTTAGGACAAATAGGTACACTGCTATTCACACGAATTTTCTCAGAAATCCTCCCCGTCACCTAAAGTGCACTATTATTCATAGTGGTGCGGACCAACCTAGTTTAAAATGACAGCTTCCGACTTTGATAAATTGAAAATTTCCCTTGCGGGGTATACTTAGACCTCTGAATCCTCTAGTGTGCCTCGAACGAAAACCTCATTCTTGATGTCGGAACTCAATTCAGTTTTCAGGCTTTTCCTTTTCAAAACACATCATAAAACTGTGTCCCAGATGAAAGTAAAATTCATAAACCCTGTTAATTCCTTCTTTTTCTCGCAAGTTTCTTGCGCAGTCAATAATAAAATGGACTCATATTTTCCGCAATGAAAAATATCTCTGCCACTTCGCCGCTGCTCTTATATTTAATTTTATAGAAAGAGATATATGTGTGCTTTGTTACTCTCTTTCAAACGAGGCTGCCTTATGAAACTTGGTACTAAGACAGAAATAAAACGTGGCGTTATTGCGAGTTTGATTAAAACGAGCACAACGCGACGGCTAGCTGCGCGCTGGCCCGATAGAAATATTCTGGAGCCTGCATAAAAATTGTTTCAGTTCTTCATATGGGAAAATCATTTTTTACCCTTTTTCAATTATTTTATTCGTTTAATTTTTTACAAACTTGAATCTAAATATAACGTTCGCAGATTTCTAGGGCCAAAAATATTGTAAATTTTTTTAGAACACATTGGAAATTGTTTAAAATTTTTGATAGAAATGAAATCGATATAATATTATATGTAGACATAACATGTTAGGAGGCACTATTGCCACCGTCAAAATAATAAAGGACAGTAAAGAGAGCACAGCCAAATTTCGCCTAATTTAAATATTGCTAAACAAAAAACTGTTACATATGTTAAATTAATTATTTCCAAAGAGGGTATAAGAGACGTGGTACGACGGCGGTACAATTTGCTTAGTAGTAACCTGTTTACTCAGAAATTCCCGCGGGATGCTCTCGTTCCAAGCTCAATTTGAAAATTTCCTTCATATTTTTATCATATTCACTTTGCCCGACGTACCAATTGAATAGCTCTATGGTGACGCCGTCAATTTGAGGTATTCCTGAGTAATCAGAGAAAAGGGTTTATCTTTTTATACATCTGTAGGTAAGAAACCATAAAATGGCGTCTTTTTTTTCATAGTTCTGTCTACTAGGCGTAATAGGAGTATGATTTTTATTATCAATGCAAAAGGCTACTAAATGTTTATTTTCAAACGATGAGCAGTACCGTCCTCTGGAAATATTACTGCTTTTGTATGTTTCTGATGGAGAGAAATTATTATAAAGAAAATCAAGCTTTTAGATTATAAAAAATCATATTACTTTTATAAGATACGTATAAATATAATTATAGCAGCCCAAAGGTGCGCCCTGGGACAGGCATGTGTTCAGCAGTAGACTAGTGTGAGATGAAAAAGAAATAAAATGAAAGATATTCAATTTGTTCTCATTAGGATAAGGCATTATTAGGGTTTTATAATTTATGATTTTGAACCATTTGAATTTCATAACGAAGTATTAAGTAATCTGCACTTACCCTATAATTTATTTTTAAGCCAATCGCCAGACAAATAAAATATTCAGCTTCGAATACTTTCACAGAATCTTTTGGACATCTGTGCAAGTTTTTAATTCAAATAAAACTGTCGTAAATTGCAGTTCGGCATTCGCCTGGGTGTAATAATAGAGCAATAACTCTTACAAGTAATAGGACACATATGTTCGCCATTCAAAAGGTTTAAAGGGTCAACTGAGGGTATAAGTTCTTGTGACATTCAGCAAAAGGCAGGAATTATTTTATAAAGCCCATCATTATGATGATGTGCGTGCCCGTTGTGTCCAGCTGTCGTCATTGTTATCCCTAATGCGTAATGTGGACCCTAATTTTCTGTTTCGCAAAAAGTAGGCGACTTATTAGTTTTACTACCAGTTCTTGTTCTGTTTAGTAGAAATCGTATTAAAACTATATCTATACATGAAGTTTATTCATACTTTGGATCTGGCATCTACTTAATGTAATCGGCAGTGCAGCTCTCGTTCTCCAGATACAAATTGAAGTTGATATCTGATACATTGCTACCTATATTTTTAAGTTCAATGTTTAAACCTAAATAGTAAGAGGACATAGGTAATGCAACATTTAGTTGGCATGGCTGCCTTGGCTGGCTCGCCCAGTGAGGCTGACTCTCCTACTCCAGTTGACTCAAATTCGTAACGTTACAATGTACATATTTTATGATTATCGCATTATAAGAAACAACACTTCTGTGATAGGCCTTAAGTACGGGCCTTAAGCATGGGGTAGTTATCAGATTAGTCGTATGCTCATCTCCAATTTCCAATACGTACATTAAATTACGTTCACGACCCGTTGTGTTGTGTTAATAGGCAATGCGATAAGCAAAACGATCATCCATCGGAAGTGACAAGTGACACGTTCCACGAGCATCCCTCACGCAGGGAACAAGCCGGCCCGTCCCACTGAGCCGTGAAACGTACAACGATAACCTTTCGATGTCGCACAAAAGGCGCGCTCAGCCGCAAACGGACCAAATTGATTTTTGCTCATATTGGATCGAAGAGTACCCAATGATGAATTGGAATAAAACGGCCGGTGACACGGTGTAATATCGCAGAACATTTGAATATTATTTATACCTGTAGGTGTAGGTAAGAAAAATAGCCCATATTTTTCTTATTACCCTCTAAAATGATACTAAGGTCATCAAAGGAATAGAATACTAGATTTTGAGAAAAAAGAAAGACGTGTATTTGAGAAAATTCTTTCAAGGGCCGGTTAAAATATTCCTATTCACGTAAAAAAATCATGAAAAGTTTCGTTTACTATAATTTGGTTATTTATTTGATATTTCAGTCGAGAGGAGTAGTCAGAAATTCTGTAGCTTTTTTCGTCTACTAGAAAATTGTATTTAATTGGATCTAACATTATTAATACCACTTTTTTCAGTGGAAACGTAACTAAACTATGCCTTCTGCTTCCGTGGAATATAATTTTCTTTATGAACGCAGATTCCAAAAGCAATGATAGCTTGATGGTTATAAATCGGTCTCTCGATCGTGGGGTCCGAGGTTGAAATCCTAGGCGCGCATCACTGATTTTTCCAAGTTATATACGTATTAGAAATTAATTATCAATTGCTTTAAAGTTGCAAACCTAAGAGATTAAAAAAATCTACCAATACGCACTTGGCCAGTGTGGTGGACTACGGCTTAATCCTTCTCAATCTTAGAGGACACCCTGCCCAGCAGTGAGACAGTAGTAGGTTCTGGATGATGACTTTGAATAAAAAATATGCAAGGTATCAGCTGAAATAACAAAAATAACGACAAAATGTTTCATGGGAAGTGACATCCAGCTTGTTAGGACAATATCGTCTGAATCCTAGTGAGCCGTAAAACGAATGACGACAACCTTTCTATGTCGCACAAAAGGCGCGGTCAGCCGGGAAGAGACAAAATTGATTTTTGCTCATATTGAACCAAAGACTGACATGGGACACCATGTATGCCGTGTTTCCAATGTATCGATAATATGAAATCGTGTTCCCAATGTATAATATGAAATAAAATGACCAGTGAGAGTAGTGTACAAGTATCAAAAATGTATTCCAGTTCCGCTTAGTGCACTTAAAACTGGGTAATCATCATACTAAGACAAGCCGAAGATATGGAGACGTGGAGGCAGCTTGTCAGAATATCCACCGAGGCTTATCAAAACGGTCACTATCGGAAGAGAAGAATCATCATATGAACCCAAGAACGATCTTATGTCCAATATCTTGATAAACTCAATCATATTAATCTAAAAAGTACGTCCAATACGTTGATAAAAGGCTTCTTACATCCAGAATCATTGATACTATTTCAAAAGTATGAAACGTGACATCTAGTTTGTCACTACAAAATCTAGTCTTAGTAATCTATAAAAATGTTCACCTTTCAATGTTGTCAAAAGGTTCGCCTTGTCGCAAAAAACATTTTGATTCTCTACTTTTTCTTATTGGACCTAAATCACAAAGATATCGAACGTGCCATCCAGCTCAGTTAGAGTAATACCTTTTTTGATGTAAGGATCAATAAAAAGGATAATAATAATGTTTCAATACTAATCGTGTACCATTTTGAATTCTGAATTTCTATTATCGAAACTAAGTTTCAAGGGCACGAACTCGGCGTTCAACATTTAGAACAATACTAACATTATCCTAGTTTAGCCGTAAAATCCGATTACGATTTTATTATCTACATCTACATTGAATAAAAGGAACGTTTCGAATAATCATTCAATGATTAATAATTTTATTGCTATGACTAAAATTTCCGAAAACATAACCGAAATTTGGTAACGCACTCCGTGCTTATTGATATTCTGCATGGTATTGAAAAAGAAGCGATTGCTGTTTGCAAAATGATTATACTTAGATATGGGAATCAATGTATATAAAGTTATATTTATTGCCTTGTCGAATTTATTTATGGGTCAGTGGCAAAGTATTTATCGACTTTAGGTCGGACATATTAAAATTCTTAGCTGTGATGATGATGATCAGCAAATTC
>DWIJ01000613.1:0-10689 GCA_018248315.1 Chioides albofasciatus
GGAGACTACGGAAAAAGTCTGTTTTTAAAAAGTTTTTTTAAATTTGTTTCAGTACCATTTGGCCTTAATTTGTGAACTATACATTGGCCTTCACGTGGTGGTGACCAACGTTCAATACTTATTATTATAAACAAAAAGTCCAAACTGATATTAGAATGTCAACGAATCCATTTTGGAAGTCGTTTAAAAATATATTATTTTATTTTTATATCGTCCTGTTATACAAATGAGATTTTAAAACACCCGTTATTTTGATGTCATGAACAATGAACATATTTATATTATATTTCATGTTTACCAATTTGTATAGGTAGACCGTTCATGTGAACTCGCAAGTGCATTGCCAAACTCCAACTAGTGCTGTGCTGGATTTACAATTCTACAACACTTGATCAATTTAGATCTCATGTCCATAGTCATAAAGATTATGAAGCGACGCCGTGAAATGGGTTGATAGACAGGTGCGAGCTAAAGCTTTGGATACACTGCTGATTTGATGCTTGGTTTGAATAAGTTTATACCTGCAAAAATTGTAAAAATACAAATCTGAGTACTTAGAAATATAGCCTATGGTCACTACCACGATTTACACGAATTCAATGACACCTCATTTGTTAAAATCCGTCAAGCCGTTTGGGTCGTAGGGCGTTCGAAAGAATGAGATAGTATAGATACTCTTGAAACACATTACCCTCCGCAGGTAAAGAAGAATAACTGTAACGGTAAATTCTGAAAATCGAACGATTGAACGAACTGAAAACGAACAATTTTTTGTAGAAGAGTGTGAATCATTTATGATTGATTTAATAGATTCAATAGTGAATATGCGTCGTGGAGAGCTGAGAGCATAAGCTCCTGAGATGAGTTGTTTTCGAATTGTCTAGTAAAGAACCGTTTTCAATTTAGTCTATAATTCTAGCATGCAACACAAGTAATGTTAGTTTCAAATAAATCTTCAACATTAAATATAACTGTAACCTTCGAGAATACTTCGTTTTCGAAGTAGCATCAACAACATGCCAATTCTACACCACCCCTAAGACAGGTGCGACGTAACCAGCTCCACTGCACATCTGTCGGGTTTATTTCCGTCCGTGCAGGCTCCCGGTTCAATTCTGTTGTCTGTTATGCCTGATGTTGTTTGTATTTCAATTAGTGCTCTTGTTTTAAGTGCAATATAATGTTTACCTTGTGGTACATTAATGGTTGGTTTTCCTGAAACGCTTGTTGAGTTTGTTGCATGATTGTCCTGTTCAGCATTTCATAATATTTGTATTTTAAAGTGACGCATTACATGAAACTCATAGGTCTTAAAGTGTCTTAGAATTTTTCAAAGGTGTGTGTCGTCTACCAATCGGCAATTGGCGTATCTGTTCCGTCTTGAATCTGAATCAATTCATTAGTTGCAAGTACTTGATTGATGATGGTGATTATAGCATGAATCTTTATAAAGAAACTTATTTTAATTAGGCAATTAATGCTTATTTAGCTTACAAAAGTTATTCTGATGATTGTGCAAACATATGAAAAGCACGATTTTATTTTACAGTTTTTAAAGCAACGTGTGTTCCTGTAAATCCCTTTTCTGACATAACATTTCTCTCTCTCTGTTGCTAAAATGCTCACAATCAAGTATTTGATATAAGGCTTAAACACGAGTAAATTAATCAACACAGTAACACTAGCTAAACTAGGCTACGCTTTCACAGTGGCTCAGAAAAGTTCCGTTCTCATGGGAAATTTGGGATAAAAAAAAGTTTATAAAAACACAAAACAAATGCCACGTTGTGTCAAAATTTCCGGTATTTTTTTATTCTATTCGGATTTTGTGGGCAACTAACATACGAGTCATGATTTTAATTATTAGATGTTATTGCTTAACTAATTCAACCAAAATTTTACGTTCAAATTAAAATTTTCATCAGTACTTTCTTTAAACTTCCTTTATTATTTTCTTTAAAATTCTATTACTATACCTTCTTCTATACGTTCTCTCCTTGATCTATTTAACTAAGTGCATTTATTATTTTGTACCGCATAATTCAAAGTAGGCTTACGTATGTATTCCAACTGGCTTAGTGCCTACGCATGGTTGGTTTCTATGACTACAAACACTGCAGTGTTCCTAATAGTGTTCTAGGTCCGGAGGGCGTTGACCTGTTTTCACGTATACCCAATGTTGGCTTTTACAAGCCTTTATGAATATTTTGTTGGATTTTTTAAAGCCGGTCCTCTTTTGCTAAGAAATATTAAAAAAGTTCTTTTTTGAAATGAACGTCAGCTTTAACTGTATTTTATATTATAGTGCTTTTCCGTTCAGTAAATTTTATTATTGTTCTATTTATGACGTAAGCACTTCGTCTTACATAAACACCTCCAAAGTCAATCTCAAGATTATTCCAAATCCATCGTTAAATTTTATTACATTCGTAGGATTACTTTCGGATTAGTTTTAGTTAACGATTACTTACTCGGTCCTATCAAGTTTATTGGAGCACAGAAATGGTATTCTCGAGCATTTACGGAATTATTTAGGTTCATTGGTAGTAATCAAATATGGAACATAAATTATTAACATGATAAACCTAACTACACAAATTATTATGGAAATGTTTTCAAAGCAAGAATTAAGAAAATATCGTAAAATGATACAATACAAGTATACTCACAATTGTTCAAATATCTGAGTAAACTCAACGTAATTTCGTAAACCTTAAATGTAAATTAATTGGCTGGATGAATGTCAAAGCCAAAGAGAGATGAAAAAATATACACACAGAATTTTAATCCAAACTTTGATCATTGACGGAAAAATATTCACAATAGCCCTCGAGGGGAAGGCCCTATGGATGGTATTCGTCGGGAATAGGCACTGTGTGCCCTTTCGTTTCCACTCTTACCTTTGAATCGGCGCACGTTGGCTCGACCATTATACATTCCTTGCCTCAAAAGAGCTCTTTCGAATTCGATGCTTACAAACTGAATGGTATCGTCGAAAAGAGATCCGTATTTTTTTGATACGCTGTAAACTTGTGTATATTTTAAAAATCAGTCAATGTTATGATACCGGTATAAAAGAGAATAGAAGTTTACGAGTCTTGAAATATATTTGGGAACAGAAATTTGAGCTAATATTTAAGTGAATAAGCTAGCTAAGCGTTTCGCCAGTATTAGAAGTTAGGTAAGCCGGGTAGTAGAAGTCTATATTCCTCGTTTTATGGAAAATTCACCGTGTAATTTGACCTGATACAGTCCATCAAGACATCGATACCGTCAATCACCATAAACCACAAATTGAAATTTTGTATCGAAGGTTATAGCTAACTTACTGAACCATTAATTTTGGATTATCCTTGAAAGTTTTGCTATCGTGTTTCTTTATTCAATTCTAGTTTAATACAAGAATTTAATGGAAACACTAATACAGGAAATTGGGAAATACACCCTTTCTTTGTTCATTTTATTCAATTGTTTTATTTAGTACGAGCCTCGAAATAATCTCTGTTAATAAACTCAGTTTGGATTCTTTCATTCCGTTAGTCAAATCATTATTACAAAACATCTTTAACGTTTAGGCGATAAATATACAATGACAACAAGTATTCGCATAATAAGGCGTTCTACCATCGCAACCACCTTTCAAACCAAACCTCAAAAAAACTGTATCAAGTGGTACTCATAATCTGCATTAAATGGTGCGTAACAGGTGTATTGTGTCCGAATTTGTTGTTTTCAGAACGTAGAAAACACTTACCAAAATCCAAATAGAAACGTAATAAAAACGATTTGGTGATTTATCGTTTTGACCTCTCTCTGAACTATGTGTCTCGTATATTTATTATCTCTAACGTCTATTTATTTGGTGTGTCCTTCAAAGATACTACGAAGATGTCCTGGTTCGTAAACACTCGTAGATTTGTTGTTTTCCTTCAAGGTTCCAATAAATGTGACCTTGGGAAAATCGATAATTTTATACGCAATCGAAATATGTAACCTTAAGCTGGTGTTAATTTGTCCTTCAAAACGTTATGAAACCGAGTCACGTTTATGTCGAGTTTCTAGTCGATAATATTTGATTTCATTTTATGTTCTTATTATAGTTTAGCTGGATAGATTCGCATCTAAATTATCCTTTTGCCTGATACCCTTCTGTTAGTAAACTCCATTGGGTTATCTAAATTAATCATTACACCATCTACACGTAGGAATGTTACAGCCTAAATGAATGCACGATATTTGAGTTCAATTGTTTATTCTAAATACGTGTATTCTATTAGTAATTTAACAGAGATACGTATACGGTATATAGGATAGATGTACGAGAGGGGCGTACTTCGAAACAATTTGAAGAAACATTGTAATTAAGCGAAATCGTTTAAAAAGTCAATTAACAAGTAGCTTTGATTAAAAACCAAATAGAAGTAGTAAATAAATCAGGCCGTCGAATCTGGTACTATATTTGTAAATTACAAATGAAATACACGGGCCGATTAAGTTCTAAAAGCAGAACATCCCACTTATTCTCTTTGAAACAAAGTTATATAACATTTCAGAGAAATATTCAATTACCTTTTGTAAATTTGTGCCAAAGGTCCTTGTTCAACTCTAGAGACCCTTACTGAAATGGAATTAATATTCCTTGCTCCAGTTGGCACCGATTTTCACATCACATATCACGAGTTATCAAGGACAGGAAGGAAATCCCGTTGAATAGACGTTTTATCAACGTGAAACTTTTCTTTGCGCAATGGGCTGCGTCAACCTTGAAACGATTTATTGTCTTGGGGATATAGGCCCATCTACATAGGTACTTTAGTAGAATACGTTTTAACTACTCAGCTAGTAGTAGCAGAAACGTCGTGAAGCTTAAATCTTTAAATCACGTTCAACCCTTTAGTGTTCCGTTGCTGGGTATACGTTTTATTTAGGTCAATCACGCTAAAGGAACGTTGTTTCTATGGTAAATTTCGGCCATGATCGCAAAATTGTTGTATTTGTCGTTAAGCAAGTAACAATTTTAATTGGCACATTTCTTCCATACAAAGATATTCATCGCACGAGAATATACATATTATAGTAGTGATTACTTGACACGATATTTGGTAATAATTCATTGGCAAATTTAAAAAGGCGGAACTGCGGAAGTATTAAAGATGCACATACTATAGAAGATAATATCAGACAAACGTGAAATAAATTCTTATTCAGAGAAACGACACTCGGAGAATGGATAACGTCCAAGGATGTTAACGTGATTTATTAAACGAACCGTCAGACAGAATTCGTTTAAAAATGGGAAAGAAACATTGATACTAAAGTGTTACTTACAATGAAATAAAACGAATGAATGATTTAAAGGTGTTCGTAAGGTAATTTAGGTGGACCTTGAAAGTTTTTGAACTACTTGAATTGGATTGATCGATTTAACTTAGTTGATCCAACGCTTGTTGAGGCAGTTAATTATTATGGTTTACTTTTACAAGTTTTGCGAAGTCTGTAGTAAGTTATACAAAACAATATTATCACACGAGGAAGTAAATAAAGCATCAGGAAAACACTTAGCATCGACGTATTTACAATTTTCATAGATTTAGTTCCTGATTCACTGATTACACCTAATGGGCGCGGCAAGGGATTCTTACTAAGCACGCTTAAACTAAAATCTAATTACACTTCTAAAACTTCCGATCAATTTTAATAATCTCCCAATATTTCCACACATTTTCGTCTTACTTTGTCTGGTGTCTTAACTATGGACGTTGAAGCCGCCAATACATTTTTGAAAGTAAACCATAATTGTTGACTTCAATAATTCCTGATTGCTCCCATTGATTGCCTCTTCGTTAGCGAATCTAGCAATTAGCATATACCAGATGCGCAATCAACTCACCACGCACGTTACAATCAACCGTCTGCTGTTTGTTACAGGTGTACTAAAATTTTATCACCTGCCAAATATATTTCGGTGTAAATCGAAGTTTCGTTCGTTTAGCCTTGAGAAACATTCAAGCCTTTGTCTAATCTACGCGTAAGTATATTGTTCATCGTCTTGCGCAACTTTGCCTCTAACATAATTCACTTCAGTCATGTTATTCAGTAATTTTATCGTTGCATCAGATTGAATAAACATACTGACATCCACGCTCGAACACACCTATGCATTAGTGCGTCTCGAACGTTAATGTAAACTGTTTAAGATAATGGACACTAACAAAGTAGTGGCGACCGTGACCGCTTTCAGTGCGAGGATTCCTTACGTCCATTTATAGCCCCCAGTTTAGCGATAGCTGGCGTGTAAATGATTCAGTGAGGACATGTAAACGTATTAAGTATCAACCGTGGGGCGTTTACGCATCGCCTCAAGGTCTTTTCTGTATAGTGGTTTTATTAGTTTCTAGTTCGAAGTTTCCACCTAATTGTATTGTGAATATTTTAATTAGGTATAGGTTTAAATTTGTTTATGTTAGTATCAGGTCGGCTTCTTGTGATAAGGAAGACGTACTTATCATAGATGTTCCAACATAATTGTCAGAGGTAGAGATGTATGTTTTGCCGACCTCGGACTTAGACATGTCCGGCGGCAGAAGCCACTTATCGTCAGGTGAACTGCATCCTCGTTTGCTGCTTGTTAACTTTTTTGATAGTATTTTAGTACTTAACATTTATCTTTACAATCGTATCGGTTCAAGCCTTCGTAGAAATAGTATCAAAACTATGTTTAGGCTCTTGAACAGGTTATTCAGATGATAACATTGCATTTTCCTGTTTTCGTTTTCGATCTGTCGTGTGTGTTACAAACTGGAAATACACATGTTATTACTTTGCAATGCAACTGTCAATTGTTCTTTGCAAATATTATTGAGCACGAATTCTTATTTATTTACGTCTTACCCCCTTTGTTAAGTTCTAATAGATAGAGGTAATGTTTTGCCTATCCAAGATCGAAATTGGACAATTTGTCGTCAGCAGAAATTAGCAAATTTTGATCTTCAGAACGCAAATTTGCATAGATTTATTGCAAACAATATTTTTTCACGTGCAAAGGAAGCATTACAAATCGGTTTCGGAACAACTGTCGCGATGTGCAACGTCGTCGGATCAGTTCAAGGTCCGCGAAGGTTGTCGACAGAATGCGTCTATTTCCGTAGCGCACGTGGCTCATGCCGCTACCTGCCTACGCCCGTGCCGAGACCTAGAGCGATACGAACGACTGTCAAGGCGCAAGGACGCTGACGGATCCGATAACGAAAGTGATTTACTTGACGCGTTATTAATATCGGTTGTGACGTGACGTGCGCGTCGTGAATCTTTTGATGCAAGCGTAATGTTAAGGTGTGTGACAGCAATCTAGTGGATCAGAGTGAAGTCGCAAGTGGACTCGTATAGTGAAATCTTCAAGAGTTTAAGTTTGTGCACGTGACTGATGTAACGTAATGGTAATAAATGTAAAAAGATGATTCCGAGAAGTTATTTTGATTCTATTTATCGTAGGGTTTACGTGTTCTTTTTTAGTCTGATGCATTTTTTGTCTAATAAAAGGAAAAACAGACATTTTCATAAAATTGCCGATAGATAATACACTATTAATAAGAAAATGGATTTAGTTTTTTTCGCTCTACAGTAAATTGTTCTAGATACGTAAAATCTATTTCAAGGGTTAATTTATGTATGTCCTATTTAACATCATGAAGTAACCTTGCGTATGGTTTCATTCATGTAATCTTCATGTAACTCCACTTCACTCGTTACATCGGGCATTCCGATCGTTACGATGTAGTAATCTTCGCTCTCCAACGCGTAAACAATTTTATATATAAATTCAATACATTCCTTGGTAAATTCCACTAAAGTTTTCTTAACTAGAATTAACGAGTGTTTTAGTTTTTTTAATCTTCTCCATAACAAAACATCTTGCAAAATGGTGGCGGAAAAAGACGTTGAAAAATAGTTCTGTACTACTTTGATTAAAATATTTTTGATTTGATTATATTTAATAGTTAGACTGATGAAAATTTTACAGTTGGCGTTGAAATACTCCATCGTACAGAACAATTGCTATAATTCCATCAAAAGTTTTCCATTATAGTAACGAGCAGTGCTGTCGACACGAACCTATTACTTCTGACGTGGAATAGATTACTATGAGAGGTCACCGCCAAAAAGCGCAAACAGTAAAAATCGCATGGCAACTGGCTAAACTTTTGCGAAAATTGGTTGAATAATTATTTTCATAAAATAAATGTCTTTGCCATGGAATTTCATCCGCTTTTATAAGCAGTGTTCAAACCCGTTTTCTCCACTCTTTGACTATCTATACTTCTTGCCCAACTCTCACTCTTAACGTCAGAAATCCCAACCATTATTTCCATTGATCTCCAACGTATATGCCAGCATATACTACAGGTAGGTTACTAGCTTTATCTTCGGTTCCAGATTAACCAATTCCTAGTAATAATCTTATAGCCTATAATGATTGACTTGTTCTTTTTTTCAAGTTCAGGCATTGCTCATTCTAACAAGAAACAGTATTTTCAGGAAAATTATATTAAACATGGTATTGCTATGTTAAGTAAGCCTGGAATAATATTTTTTCTGCTCTATTTCTCCTCAGTTTACACGAAGTTCGACGAACTCTTGATATGGGGATGAACAAAATTCGCATTCAGAATTTTGTGCGGTAACGAGTATTGAGCTCGAAAGCTTTTAGTGGTTGTGTTATGCGGGCTTTTTTGATCGTTTAATTTGAAATGGGTGCTTTGCTGAATCATCCGTCTTCCTTTCGCCATTTATATTTTTGGTTTTGACAGACTCGTTAAATATGAAGTCAATTGTAATGATATGCGTGGGTGTGGCTTTACGTGAAATGTATTTATTTTTTGTGATTTTGCGTATCCGAAATGAATTTCCATTATGTCATGATGAGTACTTCTGTCAATGAGTGTCTAATGTTACGTCGATACGACAGGAAATGTAGAACAACGTCTTGCGATATTGTTCATTAACTGTGCTCACTAATCGCAAATAAGGCTTCACCACCGCAATACACTTCTTTTAAAGGAAGTCCTGTGTCGTAACTGTTAGAGGTGGGTCACGAAGTAGGAAGACTTCATTGTATCACGATATACCAAGCCAATACAAAACTGCGTATTATCCGTTATGATGAAAAGGCTAGGAACCCCCTATAATAGATGAACAGATAACATATAAAAAGAAACTTTCAGTTTCAATTCCGTCCATCCATACGCGCATAAACAATAACATTTCCATCCCGTATCAGTTGAATCATCAACTACACCCTGACACGTTGGCCGGTGTCCAAGTGTTACGTAAGGTTACGAGTGACGGTCCGAGTGACACTGTGACACTTCACGCTACGTGCGTCTCCACTGTCGCCGATAAACTGGACGCTTTCGTAAGAAATTAAACGTTTTATAGCGATAACGATGCTTTCAATACGTAGGTGCTATGGTGACTCGTCGAGAGATGGCGCCACGTGTTTCTGAATCACGCTATCGAAGTTTTTTCAGCACCGTGCAATCTCCGACCTTAACGATCGGAGCACGGCCGCTCCCCAGGTACCTTTGAAAGATCTCCCTTTGCAAAGGTGGTAGTAGGTTTCGGTGTTGTAATAATATTTTTAAAACACCTTCGTCAACCTTAAAATGGAAGCCTTAAGCGCTGTTGTATTCTGGTTTGAAAGCTGTGATGGGACAACAATTTACTTATACTTAAAATTATGTTGAGGGTTTTTACGTTCATTTATGCGTGCGTGTTTATGTGCGCGTGTGTCTGTGTATAGGTGTGTATGTGGTAGTAAATATTAAAAATTTTATAGATTTCGCTACTTCTATCGTATCGTATTTTTCGTTTTGTTCAAAGGTTTTCTGTGAGCTATGTAATGTCTACTAGACACCAAGAAATACTTATGTCAGACAGTTTATTTCTCAATTAAGAAAGTTTATTACTCGGGCGTTAATTGTCCTAATGAACAATTTCACAGTGTCGCGACAAACGAGTCATAATACAAATTAAGTCTGTTAAGGCGGTACTTAGTTTAACGTCAATTATATAACTGACATACTTGACAAGAAAGGCTTGCCGTGTACCGTTTTACCTAGAAATTTCTCGCAATAATTCACTTTTCATTTCAATAAAGATGGTTGAATACTTTGATAAACAGATCAATATAAGGTATAAATAACTTACCTGATACTGATTTGAACAAAATTTCTAATTTGAAATTCTTCTGTACTCTACATTAGTCAGTCTAGTACTCTAGTATACATACTCGACTGACTAATGAATAACATTGCAAAATTTATGTATGCACTATTGCCGATAGTTGATATCGATTGGAGAGTGGCACCTTAGAAGCTGTTTTATGTGTCCTTCGGGAACCAGTTCCTTTTTGGGCATAAAGGGTACCCTATATCCTTTTCTGAACTCCTGACAACTTGTTTATTACACGTGTAGTATATGTTATGTAGTTAGGCTTCATATCGTAGCAAACAAACATTCATCATCATCAACAACCCATTATTATACCACTGCTGGGCACGGATCTCCTTTCAGAATGACAAGGATTAGGCCATAGTCCAACGCGTTGGCCAAATGCGTATTAAACTTCACATATCTTTGGGATTTTTTTATGAATCTCTCAAGTATGCAGGTTTCCTCACGATGTTTCCC
>DWIJ01000614.1:0-10684 GCA_018248315.1 Chioides albofasciatus
AAACCAACATTTTTTTTATTATTTTATACTTTTTAGTGACATAGAAGTCGGTTGTACTTTTTGTTAAAAAATTTTTTTCAAGTAAGTGGAGATAATAAGTGGATTATTGATAAATAAAATTTAGTAGAATAAAGTAAACTTTAAGTTACCATTAAAAAGTTCCATGCTCTCATCCCTCTATTCCTACCATTCTCTACACTTCAACATCTGAAAATATTCATAAAATTCAATAATTTATAACTTCAACCAACTTCAACGCAATTTTTTTCACGCAATTTCTCCCACCACTTTTGATCTTTAAAGGATTTAAAAATTTTAGCTCTTGTATTTTTTCTTCATTTAACTATTAACTTCTATGATTAAAATAAATATAAAATACTAATTTTAACTTTATCTCATAAATGTTATAATGTTTTGATATTTTAAACTGGACGAATTTACCGCGCTTCACTTCACTCTTTTAATACATCTAAGACAATTAAAAGTAAAGTATGTGTGGCATTTTTTGTATTATTTTGACTTGTGACCTCCCAAGCACGCGCTATTCTTTTGCACCTTTTGCACCTGCGTGGAGTACGGCCGTTATATTTATCAGTCTGGGTTCCGGGTTACAATGAACATAATTATTATTTATTACCATTTTTAACTTAAGCTTCACTTGTATTTTTAAAGAGTCGAGGAGAGAACTTTAATATCTTTGAACAATAATCCGGGATTGTTCAAGAATAAAGAGATATTTTTTATACTTATACAGTTATACAACAGTTATAATCAATCTACGTAACATTTTGCTTACCAAATAGCAACATTTGATAATTTCTGCCTAGATTTTGTAAAATTTCTATCCTAGGTAGGCAAAACATTGGGTAGATTGATTATTATTTCTATCAGGTTATCGTAGATAGAGATTATTTAATTGACCCCTTAATACTGTCAAAACGCATCTGATTTTTAAAATTTAAGAATGTTAACAGATGGAAGTCAACAATTTAACATTGACAATGTTTCATGGGGTCCGGGTACCCAGTGACTTGTGAAGCCGCAAATTGCTAGAAAAGACCTCCAAGCAGCACTGGTTTTAATTAGGGTTGTCAGCCTTCATAACTTGGTCATGTTAACTTAGTAATGTATGTACGTCCGATGTATCTTTCTGAAATGAATCTTTCATTACTGGCTTTAGTATTTGTTATTGTTAAATATGAAACTTATGTTATGTTTATGTACTACATTACTAAACGTTACACATATAAGAAAGAAAAAAACAGAAAAACATATTTTTTAAAGTTATTATTTCTGTATTTAGTAGCCAACAAACGATCATAACAATTGCAAGATTATGCGATACTTGAACTGAAAAAAAACGTAGATACTGCATGGCTTGTACCTACAAAAAATAAATCAAATTCTATAGGCAAAAAACTGCATAATTTATGTACTTTCTTCGACTCCACTCGTTTATTTGCCCTTTATTTTTACTTGCAACCCTAGACTTTGCCCTTCACATTGGATCGGTTCGCTGATCACGGCTCAGCTCAGTTGGAGCTGCGCATGCGACTAGCCAGCACGCAATCTGTGAACGGTAGGCTGCGTCGAAATAAAAACATAATATGGAATATTGTTTACATCATAGGACACGCTAACCGATGACGGATTTGTTTACTTGATTTGAGAAAAATAACACGCTATGTTTTTACATTGCTGTAATTAGGTCGAAAATTAAGACTTTAAGTAAAAATCTCTTTTAGAAACATGATTTTTCGTTAAAATTATTAATCTAAATATAAAATGTATTAATACAATTGTAAAGTAAGATCGTTAATACTCTTAGGCTTTGATCAAAATGCGCAGGAAAAATATATTCAGTGCTTTATAAAATCTGCATAACAAAGACGTCTTATTTAATTGTAAATGGAATGACATCGCAATTAGCAATTTAAAATTAGATGCTAACATCTGCTTGTAAATGTATGATGAATATTGTATCGGACAGACATACAAATATTAAGTTAAATTCATAAAGTACCATTATTTCAAAGTAACAAATTTTGTTACCCTATTCGTGTCAAAGTATGTATTTTATTTAAAAAAAATTTAGAAGATATATCTTCTCAGATCTGGTTATATTTTGGAAACGTCTTACCCAAATTTGACGGCGGTTTAACCAAAAGATAAACGCATATACAGGGAGTGTTAGGTATGGTACTTTTTAACCCATTTTCAACTCATATCCAAGATTCTTCACACATAAACCATACAACAGTTACTTATAACCAATATAGTCGATTCCTCATCGCAAATTACGTTACTATGGCGTGGGCTCGAAGAATTTTGCCGTATAATTTACAATGACATTGTTAGTACAAAAACATACATTTCCTGGTATATAGTGACACATTGTGACACCATTTACTATGTAGTAAAACTGAAATTAATGACTGACGTTTATGTCTGTTTGTGTTTCTGTCCTTGCCAATATTCTGGATTAATGTCTCTATATTTGTTATAATGCGTACTTCATATTATTTAATACACAGTGTATCAATATCGGATCGAAAAATAACGTTTAACAGACCAAAGCTATTCTGTGGAATATCCATACAATCAATACGCATTCGAGTATCCATTACAATCTCTCACAATTGAAACAACAGAACTAATTAAAACAAGTGAATTCGTGTTACGAAAATAATGAATCTGGGATATCAGAAAGCTCATTACACATTAAAACTCCTCAAACACGACTCATCTCCACGCTCGAAAATGCGGTACCAATGGCACTGTCGACTATTGAATTTTATTTTTTACCGCGCACTCGACTTTCGATATCTTAAAATGATTTTCCCACAGCATAGCTCTTTTCGAAGTTGAAGTATAACTTCGAAAACTGTCAACAGGCATCGACGCTGGGAAGATTAAAGCGTAGATCGAAATTGCGCGTGTCGATGTAACGATGTAACACATACTATATATTTCAAGTACCTATTTACTATGGTCTATTAGTCGTTTGCTTGTTAAAAATATGTTTGGTTTTACAAAAAAATAATTACACCAAAGAAGTTTAACTTCTTATGTGAGGATTATAACAAAGGACTTCACGCACATTTTTCTATAACTTCAACCTTGCCAACACAATTTCATTCTTCAAAAAATGTATGAGTAATTAAAATAAAATTTAGGGATCGCTCCAGACGTATATTCTCACAAAAACGTATTCCTTTCATGTTTAACGATTCCTTAAATAACATTAGCCATAAATATGTTAACTTAATGTGTCGTAAAGCTGAGAGCCCTAAACATTTTAAATTACTAAGAAATATACGCAATATAACACCTCTTAATATCATGTATAACTTTTTATAAGACTAAGGTCTGAAACATCTGAGTCCAGCCGATGGCAAGTGGTCACAACCACCCATGGACGTCTGTCTTCAACTCCATATAGATCAGGCGTTCTACCTGAAGCCTACGTAGCGTTCCTCAGGTAGGCCCCGTATGGACAATTGTTGGGGGCCCCCAAAAATGTTTACTTATTCTTGAAGTGAAGACACGTTTTCATGTTATGATTTTTTCCCAGTAAGTCCGACCTAAACGTTTGAGTGAATTTGTAAATAACATTTTCCCCGTATCATTTATAGGGGTGATACCGCGGTAGTTATGCCATTGCCTGAAACCGATGACAGATTAGCTGAGACTCCTGAGGAAATCTTCATCTTCATATTATGCAAGCCAGGTGACATCCCCTCTCTCTCACCGAAACACAAGAACTGCGTCACGGCAGATTTAGGTGAAGTGTTGGTATCACTGATTTACAGCCATACGGCTGTACTTTTCAAATAACCAGTATGGTATTTAATACCTGTTAATACATGTGTACAATGGCATATGAAGTATTCAGGGAAAAGGTTCCCAGGTTCGATTTCCAGCCAGGCGGAAATTTAAATTACATATTGAGATACCATTCTAGGATCTATGCGCTAGGGTGTTTTTTTGTGTGTATAATACCCGGTCTACATGAAATAAGAATTAATAACATAGCATTTCATATAGTATTATGTAAAATAGCAAAGTATTTGTACAAAGGGTAACAGTAATTCACAGTTTTTAATTTTTTTTTACTCGCAGCTGTCAATAAATTTCGCTCAAGCCCCACATTTATTCAAATAATGTCAATAGTTCACAATTGCAATGTAGTGAATATTGTCTATTCAAGTTTGCATGGACTATTGTACAATTTGATCTATTGTAACAAAAAGACTCATTGATGCAAGATAGCGTGCGTCGCCCTAGCAACGTTAAAACGTTGGGGATGGAGCCCTATTGACGTCACCCACGAAATTCCTCACTACGGAAATCCCCCGGTGCATTTTTTCGACAGCGACATTTTAACGTCCGTCGGTTCTAAACATTCATCAGTTTCAAGAACCAATCTAAGTGTTTATCTCCCGTATTTGAGCTTAAATATTTACAACGCCACATTTAAAGGTTTCCTGCAAAACAAAAGCTGTAAGATAACGCGAGACACAAGCTCACTTCTCGCAACTTCAATTTAGCAGACGGGATGAAGTTTCTGAAAAATTCTAAGCGAAATGTGCAAAATATCTTGAAACGAGTCTGCTGTGGTTGAGTTGTATTAAAAGACGCCGTTGAATCTTTACTTTGCGGTGACTCTTTCTTTCTAGACCATTTAGTCTAAAAGTTTTCGTCTCTATCTAGAAATTCTCCCGGTTCGTCGTAAAAGGTGAAAAATTAAAAACTGGACGCTCAGACTTTCTAGTCTCTAAATAGCACAGTAAATGATACACTTTTAGTTTCAAGGTATTTTTGTAAGGTTTAAGAGAAATAAGCTTCATGAAATTCCAGAGAGCGCAAATTTCGAAAGCACTTAAATGCACTATAAACCTTATTTTTGAACTTGCGTTTATTCTGGCAACGAGAACTGTTAGGAACAATAAGCAAAGTCTCAGATTGACGATTTTTCTTCATACTTAATATTTATATATATCACTAGTCATAATTTGATATGGCCTTGCCTAACTCATACATCCCCACCAGTCCTGGGCTCATCCAATCCAGCAGTTTCCAGCTGCTGTCCTTAGATCATCAATTCACTTAGTCTGGGAGCATTCAATAAATAAACACTTTAAATAAGATAGGATTAATTATCAATACACAGTTACTGCAAAAATTAAATACGGTCCACAAATAAATCCCGGAACCTGTAGAGTAAGGGCCCAAATTTCATAAACAGATTTCATTAGGCGATAAAATAATACAAATGGAAGTTTTAATTATCATTTTAATACCTCCCCTATTATTCTCGATATTGCATGCCAAAACAACGCGAAGAAATCGCCACGACGTGTGCAAAAAACTAATCAAAAATGCGACGGAGCCTGCACGGCGAACAAAACAGCTCAGCTTATGCAACATCCTGCGCTGCGATCACACCATGTGAAGGAAGGGTTAGATATAATTGTGTATGGTATGGAGTGGGTTCGCATTTTGTCTGGCGTGGCCTTGATTTTTTCCGAATCGCTGAGACTGGCCTCGAGCCGGCAGGTGATTAGGTTACATAAACTAAGTCGTTCCCCACTTCCTGCTGGCGCGCTCTGCAGTTGGCGGAGGTTTCTAAGAAAACGCCGAATTCGCAACCGGCCCCCATTGTTTTGCTCCTGTTGCTTTTCCAGTTTGCTGGGTTAGGCTACGCGTCTACATGGCTGTTATATAACATATTGGGCTCGCCTTTGTGTTCAGCTTTTACGTAATGCGTCTTCTGTGTATGTTTATATGGGTTGTTCTTTTTAAATTCTAATTCAACGTTTTATGCTGCTGCTTTATGCATTTAAGTATTTTCATTTTTACATGTTATTCTTCAAGTACTCCTTTATTTGTTGTTGTTATTGTTTGTGTTACTTGAGTGTGTTGTACAAGAGCTACAAAATTTTTTATTTTTGAATCACATCAATTCATATCTATATTCGACCAGTACTGTTACGATTACTTTTACTTTTAACTGCGACATGTATTTATTTTCCTAATAATTCAAAAACTCGATTATTTCCGTCGTTACCTTACGTTTTGAGTAACCGTCTGTACCTAATTCGAGTTGCATGAAGTTAATCAAGAAATATTTCTACTTCTGCCTTTACAGTCCGTCTAAAATCCATTACACACCATAATAATCGTTAGGAGCGTAATGGGCGTATTGCCTTACGACCAGAGTGAAGAGTAGCATCAAACTGGTTTGGTCGCACGCGATCCGGCTCCAGCGAAGGGACATGCAACAAATAAAAAGAAACCTAAATGCATCTCTAGGAAACGTCGACCTTGAACGCAAGACGCACGGCACCTGGCGTTTTTATCTGTCCTTCGTAAAATTGCGAACCTATTTTAAAACATTATCACGTCTGAGATATTGTACTGCTTCATCTATCTACCTACAATGAGTCTAGCTATGATATGACGCTAAAACATTGTCTATGCCTTGAATAAAAATAAAATTCGTATATCTGGTCAAAATAATGATCAAGATAATTATTTTGGACGTACTTAAACCGATCTGCGAGGGACTTTCGGGTAAAGATGGAATACTTTACACTGACTAAAAATAGTTATTGTATCCACATTACATACATATACAGAAAATAAGGGCGGACGCTCTTAAATTGATAAACCTTGTCCAGCAGAGAATGCTTTTGAGCCACACTATCTTGAACATTTTCAGTTTTATTGACGAATAGCGATCACTCAAAGTTTAGAAACTACCGGCAGTGTTTGTCTATTTAAGGTGGGCTGAAGTTGCTAGACAAGTTTTGATTTCGTCGGATGAAGCCCGTGGGATATGTCTCTTGTGACAGTCGCGCGCTTTCGACGCGGTGATATGTCGGTCGTAGTGGTTGCGTAACCGGTGTCGAGTCGTGAGGAAAGTGAATGCAGCATTTCGAGGTCGCGTAGAAAGTTGCCGCGCATTGCTGCCACTGACTAAGACGCTACTTTAACCATTACGTCGCATTATGCCTTTGATTCTAATACGCATGTAACATTGAAAGAGAAGTGCAGGCTTTGGATTTCATCTGGTTTCCGATTCAAAGGCCGAGTTTCATCCACTAGGTTATTATTGAACTTAGAAATTAGGTATCACTTGCTGTAACGGTTAAAGAAAACATTACTAGGAAATCTACACGCCTGAGTGTTCTTTAAACAAAGAAGTGTTCAAGTGTGTGTGAAAACTATTAATTTCACTTGGCCGGTGTGGTGAATTACGGTCTTTACCCCTCTTCCCTCTTTCAGATTGGAAAGGAGATCCGTGCCCAGCAGTGGGACAGCAATATATTGCCGACATCTGTTATTGATTGAACCCGTTTCTTAACCTACATAGCCATAATATCGACCAAACCAAAATAACACGCGTGAGAAACATGCAATATGCAAATGGCCGAATATTCGGAGATGACGCTATAATTCTAATATGAAATAAAAATACAACGTTAAATTGGTCCGAAACGTATTTAAATGTTGCATAATAAGATATTCAACCCAAAACCTTTTCCGAGGTATAAGTATTAAAGAATTCCAAGGAGTTTTGCACAAAAAGTTACACGTGCCGGCCAGCTCGATCGCTCTTGGCTATTGAAATTTTGGTCATGGCCAGTCGGTTCGGCTTGCATATAATGGGGCATCAATTCATTGTGGCTATTGAATAAAAGAGAACGTCTTAGATTCAGATTTGATATCTTCTATACAAATAAAAGAAAGGCCTGTCTCTAGCTTTATCGTAATTTCTATTTTATAAGCTGATAGACTAAGAGTTTGTTAATCACTATACATACATGCACAAGTATATGATTGTATTACTTATTATTATATGTTTAAGTTGTTGTACCTCGTAATAATCTTCCACCCCTCATAAAAGAAAAGTTATACACATTTCCAATAGTTTTCGAAATATATGTCTTATAAATGAACGGATAAATAGGTTGAAGGAAGAATTTAGTTTCTTAATATTTCCTACAAAACTTTGGACTAATTTCAATGCAAACACTTTTATGCTATGTTAAATCTTAATAATTATTCTATTGTTACAGGTAAGGAACAAGGACATAGAAAAATCAAAAAATCATATGCAGGCGCCAAGGAATATGGTAAAGTTCTCATTCAATAACTTTTATGATAAATCACAAAATGCAACGCTTGTCTTGTCTGGACTAATGAATTAGCCATCGAATAGTCAATTGATCCCAGTTTATTCTCCATTTCATGTTCATCGTTTATAGCATCATATTAAAAGTTAATTGAATGACTGATCACCGTAAACGTTTTAGAGCCAACGATTGTAATGAGTTGACGTCTAAGTCTAGCTAGCATTCAATAATTTTAGTCATTATCAAATAATATACCTGATACCCTTCCTATTCTGGGACTATTTTCAATAATACCTACCTTATCTACTAACCTACTCTTTAATAACCTAAGCAACAATGTCTGTTTTCAAAAAGTTTAACATGTCAAACAAATAAGCGGTACGTTTAACACATTGCTATCTCCTTATCAAAAGTTTTGCATTGCATGCGTTAAATTAATAATTATTATAGAATGCTAAATAAGATTCAAAGATACGCACAAACTCGTCTGGAATCACGTGATATACATGGAGATTATATTAATTGCTTATTTTTATGTGCCGTGCACTGATGGAGTCGTTCGTGTGTGCATGCATGGCGAGTATCGCCATTTGCATATGAAACGAAAGATGCTTTCAATGTTTCGATTTTTACTTCGCTTCTTTAGGTATCCTTTAAGGTTCTTTAGTCGTGAGCTCGGTTTTATGAAACGTCTGCCCCTCGTGAATGCTTATTTTCCAGCCATTGAGTTATTTTAAGATATTTTATCGTGGGATATATTACTGAGTGCATGCATAAGAATAAAGTTTCCAGACGAGAATTCTTTAACAAAAAAGGTTCAGTCGAACATTATTTTACGATCTCAAGTGCTAGACTACAGAGTCAGGAAGGCGTCGGCGTCGTTATCTGTCAAGTCTCACATCAAGTGTCCCGCTTATCTCCCCACATGTTTAATCAGGTGCCTGTTAGAGAATACTGAAGTTAACTTTGTATCTGTGGCCACATTGCCGCTCAAGGTCCCGACGTATCACATTTGACCCTGAACACGATCCTGTTTGCCCGTATCAAATTATATAATAAGGCTTCTGGTCGAAGTTTTTGAGGGAACTCTGTCGAACTATGTAATAAATAACAGAATGTTATAATTCAATGGGTTTTTGTACATGTTTTATACTTGTATCGGATCAACTATTAAGCTATCCGTCGGATCACGACTCACGTTATTAATGGGGCCAGTTAATACTTCTAAATACGAATAGAACTGTATTCAGAACATCTATAAATCAAGTTTTTGTTGTACCTTAGAGTCACAAGACGTCGCTTTGATTAAACATTGGAAAATATGTTGAAGACGATTGTTAAATGTTGACATAAATTTTCAATTATTAAATAAATGTTCAATGATGAGGTACGTATTAAGTATATTATTTTTACAACATTGCAAGTTTGTCGAGAATCAGAAAAAAAATAGAAAGCAGGTAGCCTCTCATGATCAACATCAGAGCAGTGTGAAGAGTGTGATAATAGTCCCACGCCCAACAGTGGGATATAATAAGAGATCTTGTCCCAAATGGTAATAGACCTACATACCACTAAGTTGGAATGCCTTAAACCCTACCATTACTATAATTATAAATCAAAATCACATTGAAGAACAAAAAAATGTTGCATCTAAACTATACGAAAAGATAGAATAAATATTTGACGCGACAGGAAATTAATTAATTTTCTTTGAAGTCGTCAGTTTTAAGGCTTGACAGCCAAGAATGTAGTTCTGCGCACGCGCATGACTCAAGCGGCATACTATGGCTTTTACAAGCTGAGGAAACTCTCCCTTTGGATTTCTAAGAACTGATTCAAAAGGAAGCTCTTGTAAATTGTTTTGCTTTATATCACGACCTGAAATGAATCAGTCAATCTTTTGATGTTTTAAAATATGCAAGCTTGAATAACTTATGTTTGTTTTTAAGAAATATGTCAGTGTACAGATAATAGATTTAATTAAGACATTTAATAATTAAGATTGGTAATTATATTTCACAATGTTATATTGGCTTAGTCCATCAAAGAAGTGAAAAGTGCCACAATATTATTCAACATTATTTTTTATCTATGGCAAATGTAGATAAAATATTATGCACTTGTGCGTGAACACTGGATATGAAACGGTTCCAACCGTTTATTTAAATTTGGAATCTATTATTTTTCCAAATGAGTAAAAAGAAAAAAAGATTTATTTACGACTTATTTTTATTGTTGGCCACTAACATAATAGTATTATATGTCTATGTCTATGTCAAAATAAAAAAATATTCCTCATATTTTTACACTTGTCTGTACCAACGAGTACGATACTATTATAATCCGAGGTGGGAAGTAACGGTTTGGTAACTTAATGCGAAGATAAGAGGCGAACGGTACCTCTGGTGGAGCGGACCGCCATTTTGTGTAATAAAAACACGCACTTGACAATGAACTGTGTGATAAAAATACTTGTAATGACTTAAATAAGATATTATTTACTTCGTACAAACAAAGCTGTAATATTTAAAATATTTTACTTC
>DWIJ01000615.1:0-10683 GCA_018248315.1 Chioides albofasciatus
TAACAGAACGTTTATATTACTGTTTCTGTTCCTTCGTGCCCGTTATTAAAAACCAATCAACACAATTTTTACCTAACAAAGAAACTTGACAATTTCCAGTAGATAGGAACTGTTGATTGTCAAATAAATTGAATATTAATAACAGACGTAAGTGAATAAGTCCCATTGCAAGGACGCTTTGTGATCCTATTTCTAAGGACGTGTAAAACCTACTAAATTAATAGTTTCATACTTAAATTGGACTATACAAAAACTTTTAGGGATCGCAGATTCAGCCCTTTTTTGTTGACAAGAGGGATACCTGCAGAAGGTACCGTGCAGTGCCGTGGGAGGGACACCAGGTTTTATGGGAGTTTTAGCCCCTAAAACCAGGTGACCAGATTCAGATCTAGGGACAAAATAACCTTAATTTAGATACATTGGAACCTATTTCCTTTACCTGCGAGAGAAACTACTCACATGATAGCGGCTCAATAATTAAATCCCTGTTATTGCGAAAAGATTCGTTCAAATGAAACGGCAATTTAGTGGCATCGGATTACAGAATATTATACGAACAGATTGCGTAAATGGCCGACGAAGTGAAGGACTAAGATTTCGTTTTGCACGATAACATTTGCTTCTTGTTAGTTTTGTGTACGTGTAAGTAGGTTTTAGTAATATAGTAGCGAAAGTAGTTTTTTGCATTCAAGTATAAAATATGATAACGAAATACATATGGTACATTTGTTTGGCAATATAATATGTAGTTACGTTGTCTCAGCAGACAAGGTATTGACAAGGTATTGACGATCAACTATAAAATATACCACATTTTTTTACATGTTTTAACGTGTGCGTGATAATAATCTACTTTCATACAATACACACCTCTGTATCAAAACATAATGTAATGGTGTAAATGGTTCTAGCCGGCTAGATGATAATTTCTAGACTTGACGTGCATTTTAATGTTCAATTCATCGCTTGACAAGTTAACCATTACATTACGTAGTCAACTTCCATTATAACATTCCGATTTCGTACGTAAGTATGAAAATATTAACACCGCCATAAAAGGCGAGCTCGTCTTGAATTTTATATTCTATCCTTGACGTAAAATGCAAACTACCATTAGTTTACATTTGCAAAATCACGACTCGGAGACCATAAAATATTTTATGTTCGTTTTCTTTTCTCAAAGGTGCTAAGGATTAGTATTATCTTCTAGGAAGGATTTCGGCTTTAAAATTTGGACCTAAAAAAATTGAAAATTACGTGTAAAAATGTGTCGTGCGTGTATCTTTACGAAAGGAGGCAGACTAACAGTCGCCTCTCGTAAAGATTCTTGTTTAAACATAATTTAACATTATCACGGATAAGGGTTATGTGAGTAAATAGTAACAGAAAACATAATAGAGAGTACCTACCTATTGACTTGATACTCGTGTGAAGCGATTAATCTAAGCCATCTTATCAGTTGGGACCTGATGTGCTGGTGAGCTATCGTAATCTATGGATATTGTGGACATAATGGAATTTTGCAACTCTATATCATTATTTTCTTACAACTCTATATAATTCTGTCTTCTATCACAAATTAACAGGTGCTCAAAATGTTCTTCGCAACTGCAACAAGAATGGTATTTTAAGCAACATTATAATATTTTTTACAAAATCAATTAATGTAGATCTTAAGCTGTAGATTTAAGATAAAAGACTTAAAGATTTAAGACTTAAAGATTTATAGGTTAAAATTAATGATGATATTTCGGAATTTTCAGTCATGCAAAGGTCAACTAAATATGTTTAGCCGGTTTTTTTTGTATGATCGAGAATGATGGATTGCAAAGATTATAACAATTATTGTTTTATTTTTGTTATTAAGTTGAAGACATACATATTATAAAACTTTAATCGCACGAATAACTGTAATGCATTCTCAAATATATTTTCAAGGTAAAAAAAAATGATTTCACAATTTTATTTTTCACGTAAAATAAGTCGAAGAGACTAAATATTTAAATTACCTACAATTACTTAGAGAATTGCATTTAAAATAATGATCGTTTAGCTCGTTAAAACAGTCCTCACCTTTATGGAAATTGTAAGAGCGCAATAAATTTAAACAGTGAGTCGTGAAGCACGTTACGTGATCGAGATATGTATGGAAATAAATAAATAAATTGAGCGGCGAGCGACAGTAAGTGATCAAAACAAACACGGCGGTCGCCGGCCGCTCGCGACCGCCAGCCTGCTCGCGCGATCCTGCGATTCACCACCTAACGCGATCGATAAAAACAATGAAAATAGACGCGCCACGCCGCACTCTATGAACTTCCACATAATATTCAAGGCTACACCTACTAACTATTCTATAATTCAACAAAACATGAGAGACAGCGCACTGGTAAACCCATTGACATGTTTGGAATAACCTTTCCAAGACGAATCCAATAGGATTCGAGGCAGCGCACTGGCGTAATCGTGATGCGACGAAGCATAGTATTGTTCTGGAAACTCACCAAATGCAGAACGGTGTTCACCACCTCGCGGTTGGTCACCTGTCCCACTTCAATCAGCCCGATAAGAACTGCAAATTTCAGGCTATCGTTCGTCGTCATCCTGACGACTTCTTCAGGTCTTTTGATATCACTAAACGGCGGCGATTTTAAGTCCGCCATGGTTTGTTATGTCACAATTCACTGATACACAATTTTAGAATCCACTCACGACGACAATATTCAAGAAAACATTATTACATCGGCTCACATGATAACGCACCAATGTCGCTTTCTGCCATTTTGGAATTAGTTAGTGTTACCCTATAAAAGAAAAATTCAGAACAAATTACCCCACCAATCGATATCCCATATAGGGAAATCACAAAAAGATAGTTTACACCGAGATATTGACATATTTGAATTATAGTTAACTAAAAACTTATTTTCTTAATCAGTTCAATCGTGATACAATAAAGTCATATGAATATTTTTATAAAATCTTCCGAATGCCACTGTTTACAAACTTAGTTTAAGTCTGTATAAATATTTAAGCATATGAAACATCATATAAAGATTTTTTACTTCTACTACCAGACAATATTTTTTTTCTCTAACATTATAAAACATTTCTTTAAACCTTAAGTCCATTTATTGAGGGGAAATATTTGAATGTATGCAACCCAGTTCAATACTACCAATGTTTCAATTTTAAATCAGCCTCGTTATCTCCATTTTATTGTAGTTTATGCATAGTGTAATGCTATTATGTAATTTCGTTTTGTGGGATCATATTTAAAGATCGTTGTCATATTTTTAAATCTTATTCAAAATTATTATTACTTCATTGATTTTACAAGTAATAACTTAACTTAAAATTGGAGGGTTGCCTACATTGTCAAGTGAAGTTGTGAAGAGTGTTTGTGCATTTCTGAACCAAGTCGAGGCGATATCAAATTCGGCCGACTTCACTTCGTGTTAGTCACAGACTGTGAATCAAACATGGCGGCGATTGACGTTGATCCTCCTAAGGTATTAAAATGCATTTGATGTTTAATTTAATTATAATAAGTTTAAAAGTGTTGCTTCTATCACCTAAAGTGCTAAAATGAAATTGTGCATTGAAAAGGTTGCGTGATATTCGTTAATTTTTCGCCTGCGTATGGGCGTTCTCCTCACACTGTTTATAAATTCGTTGGGAGCATCCTGTAAATTCGTGAGAGGAAACGGTTCTCCGCTGCACCGGGAGTGTTATACAAACAAACAACCGGTGTCGGTCTAGTGGATTTCCTGTAAGCAAACTTATTTTGAATGTGGATATGTAAGAGATATGTTGTTTTAGATGGAGTCCATTATGCGGACTTTGAAGTTGTCGGGGCATGTCGGCTTCGACAGCCTGCCCGACCAGCTGGTGAACAAGAGCGTCCAGAACGGATTCGTGTTCAACATTCTATGTATCGGTGAGTAGCTGAGTCACACTGCCTACTTACACTTGTGTTAATCACCCACACTTGCCTACTTAGCCTTTATCTCCGGTGCCCGATTCGGTGCATCTATATTTAAATTAGATATCTACTCATTACTACTTGTGATGAACATTAATGTTGTCTTTGTTCTAATGTAAAGTCAATCTTAATAATATGTCCTGTCATCTATTTGTTAATTGACTAAAAATAAGTTTATTTTCCTTGAATATACTACCCATCACAATTTCCTTGTGAAGGCTAAAATATGAATAAATTAAAGTTCATCTATTTCATAGGAAACATGAAAATCCTAGATGTCATATTTTAACTGAACTCTTTTTGACATTTTACACTTAATTATTATATCAAAGTAGTAGTAAAGTTGCTATAAACTATGTGATGTTAATTAGTCACATCTGTAACAAATTGCAAACAGTAAGCGCTGTCATATTCTGGTTTGGGGTGTGTGGTTACTTACTAGAGACATACTTTCTCTAGGAATTACAGCTTTTTACTCAGTGATAGCAACAAACCTGTGGTGGACCTTACATAGGATCTAGTCATATCTGGGGTAGATTACAGTAGTCTGCTATTCTTATAACAAGAAGCCCTCCTAGGCATAACATAGCAACTAAAATACTCATGCTACTATAAAAGTTATTCAAAACGCTAAATGATCCTGAAACACTCATGTTCCTTTATTAAACAACAATTTATCGGTATGATTATTATATAATGGTAAGTAATAAGTAATAATGGTACAACATTTTTTAAAAACAGGTGAGACTGGTCTTGGCAAGTCTACTCTCATGGACTCTCTGTTCAACACCAACTTTGAGTCCACCCCCAGCCCCCATAACTTGCCCACAGTCAAGCTAAAGGCCCACACGTACGAGCTTCAAGAAAGCAGTGTTCGTCTCAAAGTAAGTAATTGAACAAGATTTAATTTCCATCAAATTATATATGATTCAAATAATACTATGAATAGCCATGCAGCTAATAATATCTAAACAAACGGATATACATACCTTGATCTTATAGGGCTTTTGTTCTTTCATTAATTAAACCCAAATAGCAGTGATAGCCTAGTGATTAAGAAATGTGGCCTTTCATTCGAGGGGTCTGAGGTTCAAAACCCAGTTGCGCACCTCTGACTTTTCTAAGTGGTGTGCATATTAGAAATTAATTATCACTTGCTTTAACCGTGAAGGAAAACATCGTGATGAACCTGCATAATATATCTGAGAGATTTATAAAAAAAACAACTCAAAGGTATGTGAAGTCTACCAATATGCACTTGGCCAGCGCAGTGGACTGTGTCCTAATCCTTATCATTCTGAGAGGAGACCCGTGCCCAGCAGTAGGACAGTAATGGCTTAACGATTAGAAGCAAGAAGATTCAAACCCCAGACTCCAAAGACCAGAGGTCAAAACTATAGACCATAATGCACGTAGAGATGATTCAATTAGCTCAACTCAATGTAAACAGGTATTCACTACACGTAAGTAATATATTTCCAATAATGGATATATGAGATCCGAGTACTTGGAGCATTCGTTTAAGGGTTGCCACTAAGCGTATTTTAATAAACTTAAATAATATTATTAATGAGCAGAACCCGCAACTTCGCTCGTTAGGTTACATTATCGAAATTTTCACGCGGTTCCCTTTTTTCTCGTATTAAATATAGCCTATGTTCGTTAAGGATAACGTAGGATTCTAATGGTGAAAGAATTATTCAAATTGGTCCGATAGTTTTGGAGCATATGAATTTTAACAAAAAAAAAAACAAATCTTTCCTCTTTATAAGCTTAGTATCGATTGGCTTTTTTATTTACCCCGACTGCGGAGGGTAATGTTCTTCGAATTACTTATATGTATGTATGTCTCAATAATTGGCACGAGTTGCAACCCAAGCGGCTTGACAGATTTAACATATTATTCGTGTAGAATAGCATAGAATAGAATAGAAAACATTTATTTAAGGTACTATACAAGGTACAACATAGAACAGTTATAAATACAAAAAGTGTTGTTGGCTTCTTTCAAAATTCTGAAAGTGACACAAGCTATTACGTCTTTTGCATGAAAATTTCATGATATTTTGCGTTTATTCGCATAACTAATATATGATTTGATTGTACTATAGTGTGCTATCATAAAGTGAAGTCTACCAATTTTCGTTTGTCTAAATGGACTATAACCTTAATGGCTAACCTTAATGGTTTCTAATTCTTACAGAACCCATGCCTATCAGAGCATCAGAAATAGCTTAATAATTCACTTTCACGCTCACAACCGTATAATGGCAAACAAAAGTGTTAAAAAGCTTAACTAAATGTTAAGTACAGTCGAGTGCATAATTGATAACGTGCGATATGCAGTCAACAGAGCGGGAAATGACCGATCATTTGCTACGATGCGTTTTATGATTTTATGCCATATTGTTACGGGATATGATTTACTTAAAGGTCTCCATTTTTATATTTTTTATAAGATTAAAATAATAAGTGGCATGTTTTTTTTATAACATAGGGGTAGGAGACGAACATGCAGCTGATGGTAAGTGGCTACAGCCGCTCATAGACATGTCATCAATCCCAGATAAGATTAGGTTCCTATCTGAGGTCGGCCACAGAGCTGTCTCTCTGATGAAACCATATTTTGGTCTTACGAAATTTCTGTCGAACCCACAAATATTAAATTTGACGTTCATATAAAATGTACTCAGAACAAAAAGCTTGTGTATGTGCGTGTGTATGCTCCTAAGAAGTTATACGTCTTTCATGCTCCTTAATAAAAAATGATGATAATGATGATAAAAAACAAAAGAATGCATGTTTAAATATGTAAAACTATTGCACAACAAAAATATATTACAAAATGATTTGAACATGACACGAAATGTACAAATTTATATTTACACGAAATGTAAAAGTAAAACTTCAAATATCATTTCCACCAGTAATATCATGTACAAAAGTGTTAAACGTCTAGTTAATACCAAGTACAGTTGGGTGCATAATTCAATTACGTTATCGCCGCTGTTACGCGGTCAACGAGGCGCGAAATGACCGATCATATCTTAGTTCGCTAGGTGTAATGATTAGATTACTGGTTTTATTAAAACTGTGTAATTTGTCACTTATTATAGAACTGCTAACCTTGTTCAAGAAACGCGACCTCTCATTCGAGGGGTCCGAGGTTCAAATCCTTCAAAACCTCTGACTTTTATAAGTTATGTGCGTATTACAAATTAATTATCACCTGCTTTAACGGTGAAGGAAAACATCGTGATGAAACCTGCATACCTGAGAGATTTATAACAAAAAAAATCTCAAAGGTATTTAAAGTCTACCAACACGCACTTGGCCAGCGCGGTAGACTATGGCCTAATCCCCCTCCCTCTCATTCGGAGACCTGTACCCAGCAGTGGGACAGTAATGGGTTGTTGATGATGATAGCACTGCTAGGCAGTAAGATGTTGTATTGGTTGAAGGGTATGGACAGATATACGAGGCGTTCCAAGTTAGTCCTCGGATAGAAGGGTGTGGTTTGGTTACGAAAGGCGCGGTACTTAGATGACCATGAGAAATCCAAGTTAGTTTACAGTTGGGAAAATGTGGGAAGGTATTGAAAGTGGTAAGTCCCACCAATGGACATTTATAATTAAATCACAATATAAGTGATTAAATCTCGGTAGAATTATAGTTCTACCTGAGATAGGCTACAGACGTGCTCTTTATGCCCGTCTACTGTACTGTACCTCTGTATTTTAATTATTAAGAGTATAAAATTATTTATGTATCCGGTGAAGTATCCGGTCAGCTTTAGCTAGTAAACTACAAATAGACAAGGAATTTCTGATTTTCCCGGAAATCAGGAGCCGAGGTAATAAGGGATTTTGTCAGCAAAACAACCCGCTCGAGACAAATATTGAGATGCCGTGACATCAATTAAACTTAAGGGTGTTTTTCTGAAACGAGTGTTTGAATTCCCAGCTAAATAAGATAAAAAAGGAAAACAGCTTTTTGTCTCAAAAATCGAATAACACAATTTTATTTATTATTAGAATCACCCTTGTAACATCTTTGAAAACTTTCCACTATTCCTCGTATTTCGAATCTAGCGACCCAAACTTACTTTAAAAAATTCCCGCTGTATATAAAATGTATACCTTGTCCGATTTAGCTTGTTTGAACGTCCAAATAGACAGGGAATTTCCGATATTCCCGGGAATCTGGAGCCGAGGTAATAAGGGAGTTTGTATCAGCAAAACAGTTCCCTCTCAAGACAAATATTGAGATGCCGTGACATCAAAGGTTGGGTACACAAGCTGAAGGTGCTCTGAAAAATACACAACGCTAGCTGAAAACGCGTTTAGGGTGTAAGACGTGGATACGATCTCGACACGACTTTTAATTTTTTAATGTAATATCAATTGAAACTGCAAAACTTATATGTATGTACAGGCTGTGGGATTTTTGAAAGCATCTGCGAAACTGTAAAATCTACAGACTGTACATATCAATCTTAAAAATCATAACGGTCATTTTGCAGGGTCTTTCAACAAAGCACCATACAAGTTACTTTTAGTATCAGTGGAATGATGAATAGGAAGGTGGATGCAGCGATCAAACTAAACCGATGCAACTAAACGCTAGAAACCCGATGAAGCATATGGCAGTCGCAAAATGAAATGAATTCTATCCGCAACCGAAAGTAGCAAGTCACGAAAACGTAATGCAGAGTCTGCCAAAAAGAAATTCGCTTAAAACTAGCATCTAAAAGGGCAACGATAAAAAACTTATCTATACTAATATTATAAAGGCGAAAGATTTGATTTTTTGTATGTTTGTTTAAAGTGAATAGGCTCCGAAGCTACCAGACCCATTTGAAAAAATATTTTAAAATTAGCATCCTACAGTATCTCTGAGGAACATAGGCTATATTTAATACGAGAAAAAAAGGATCCGCGTGATAATTTCGATAGTGTGACCCCATGAGTGAAGCTCGTAAAAAATAAAATATGTGGATTAAAAATAAAGAATAATAATGTCGTAGTCGTGAGTTGTAAAAGTTCGTCTTTAGAAAGGAAAATGATCAAGCTTGAATCCAAGTCACAGCCTAAAGAGACGTAGACGCGAGACATACATTTGTATGATTAAAAATTGCATTTTTTTCTCTCCGCGTCTTTTTTTCTAACTTTAAAGTGAGCAACAAATGTTCCTACAAAAAATGTTTTAAGAAGTAGGAAAGGCATGTGCACCAGATGGTAATAGGTCATCATCGTCATCATCATCATCATCATCAATAGGTCACTATGGAGATCTGTAATTCTATAATGAACAAAGGTTTTACTTCCACAGATTCATTGCAAGCTTTTTTTTTAATTTATAATGAACAGAACCCGCAGCTTCGCCCGCTGGGTTACATTATCGAAATTTTCACGCAGATCCCTATTTTTTTCTCGTATTAAATGTATCCATATGGAACAAAGGTTCTATTTGAGGCTGACCATAGATTTCATTTTCATTTTCATTTCATTTCATTGCAAGTTTTTTTTTATTTATAAGCCCAATCCTCGGCTTCGCCCGCCAACATTATCGAAATTATCAAGCGGATTCCTATTTTTCTCGTATTAAGTATAGCCTATATTCAGCAGAGATAACGTAAGATTCTAATGGTGATAGAATTTTTCAAATCCATCCAGTAGTTTCGGAGCACATTCAATTCAAACAAACAAACATAAATCTTTCTTCTTTATAATATTAGTGTAGATAAAAACTTACAAGTTTCAAGTTACGTTGCAAGACTTGAAGACCATGGTTGTCTTATATAGTCAATAGGCATGAACACCCAAAAATGTATTGTGGGAGTGACAGGATATATTTTTGGTCAGGATATATTTAGGCGGGTTTTTTTTGCAAAAAAATCTAAATAACAATTACATTCATTCCCGTTCAGAAGTTTACGGTCGTTTGCTGTTATTTTCGTGCTATAGAATAAAAAAAAAAACATTTTGAAAATAAAAGCTAATAGACTAACCCATAACTATTAGTTAAACGGCGTTAGTTTAAACTGTCCAAAAACCATACAAAATAACGAGGCTTAGTTTTAACATCAAAGAGATTTATAATTTGAAAAAGAAAAAGAGATGGATATAGCAGTGGGAGCAAAATAGGTTGATTTTTTAACAATTTCTAACAACAACAACAACGATAGCATTGCTTTTTTTATAATTTGAAATGTAATGTTGAAGGTGGTAGAACGTTCCGAGTTTCCATACCAGCGGCACCACCACCACACCTATCTCTGCCTTATTACAGCAGTGTTAAGCGCTGCTGTGTTCTGCTTTGAAGGGTGTGGTAAGAGACATTTAGGTGGCATTCCAACTTAGTCCTCAAGGGTAATAGCGCATCTCTGACCGTCTTTAGTTCGGAATCTAATCTTATCTGGGGTTGATTACAGATGTCCACGGACGGCTGTAGTTAGTTACCATCAGGTAGACTGCATGCTCGTCTCATCAACATCATTACCATCCCACTGCATAACTTTAGAAAAATCAGAGGTGCATGCCTGAAATTTGAACCTCCGACCTCTCGAATGAGAAGCAGATTATAACCACTAGGCTATCACTGCATTCACATCTGCAATTCATATATAGGGCTTTCCAATAAGAGGTGTTATTTTCATATTCAAAGAAAAATGCATTTTTTTAATATATATGATAAGA
>DWIJ01000616.1:0-10682 GCA_018248315.1 Chioides albofasciatus
GGGGTAACACACTAGCGGCAATGCATATGAACGACCGAGCGACAGAAACTGTCGCTTGTATGTCGCTTTGCTTAAATTTCTGTTTTTAGTGTTGCTTGTAGACGTCGTAAATCCTACCTATAGTCGCTGCCATATCTGAGAACTAAACTAAAACTAAATTAAAACGAAGCACCATATACCATGCAAAATACAACATAAGTACAACGCATATCAACAAACGAAACTCAAGTTTGTAACATTTTTAATTGATATTGATCAATATACACATAACCATAACTTGGGTTTTAATATTTTGGAAAATTAGAAATTGTGCAAAATCAATAAATGAATATTTCGATGTTCCAATACCATCCATACAGCGTATAATCATTACTAATTAATGAAGCTACTTATTTACCTCAAGAAGACCCTATTAGACATTGTGCAGGGTAAGTTCTAGATCGTTTGTTATGAGATTAGTAATCTTACCATACGGTCGGCGGTTGAGAGATGCTTAAGGAGGAAAATAAAATTATCTTCCCATGAAGTATTTACGAATTATTTATCCAAGAATCGTAAAATGGATAAGAAATTCGTTTTAGAAGCCTATTTCTTCAGATAGCGATTGACGATAAATTCTGTAGACAAGCGACTGATCGACAATGATTCACTCGACAATCGATCGTCAATCGTGGTTGTTTGATGCCAAATTTAATACTAATCAATGGACGTCGATCGATCACATCGATTGACGATCGATATGTGTACGGACACCCTAAAATTACCCTTTATAACAAACCTAATTTGAATAAAACATCACTTCCAATACAATTTTTATAACAACACTATGGGCTCAAAGTTCGCGTGGTGCCAAAAACGTAATATGATAGCAGCATAAATCCATTTCAATCGTATTACCGTAAAATGAGTTATCCAAAAAAACGTCGAAACCGTTTCCATTGGCAATATTTCAGGCGAGTGGAACGGTCCACTAATCGAATTACTGACGCATCAGAATTGATTAAAGGGATCCCGAAGTAGTCTGTACAAGTAAAACATTTGGCACCCATTTTTTTACTGGAGATATCTTTTACTATTCTTGTCAAACCTGGCTTAGACGTGACTCATGCTAACTTCATTATCATTAATCACTTTTACAAACTTTTATTGTCAATTGGACGTGGATCTTCTCATAGGCTTGTCACAAAATTATGGAGAACTTTCAAGCTTTTGGAAAAAAAATCGGTACGAAATCATGATAAAAAATCAATAAAAAAATTGTCATAAATAAAAAAGATGTGCACTGGAATTTAAAGCGAAACTCATACACACGTCATTTCTTGTAAAATTGACTTCTCGTGAAGGTCCAATTAAAGTCGGTTTTATCATTTCGAATGTTAGTCCTTACAGATGCCTCTTTATATGAATGTAACATGTCTTTAAAATAAGTACATACATATATACACACTATTATTCTCAGTAATGCTTCCTTACAGGTAACTTCACTACATACTTATAATTTGTAGCCTTAATCTTTAAGTAAAAGATAGCCGTTAATTTTAAGCAGCACGCCTTAATTTAAGAAAAAGAGCAGGTCGTGTGAAGTAAGAAGTAAAAAAGTAACTTGTAAGTAATTTCCTTGCAGAAAGGAGCAAAATAATGGGCCACATTCCCCAGCTACGGCGAGTGTACTGAATGAATGCTTCTATACGCGTGATCCTTTACATTTTCTTTGTATTTGCCTTAAGGAAAATTCTGCAGCATATAAATACACTAATTAAAGTTAGGAAGGATTTTTCGTTTAAAAACATGTTTATTTAAATATTTCTAATGCGCATTGAAATACAGTGGTGTGTTAGACCTCTCCCAGATGTAGAGAAACGTCTATTAAGGTGGTTTCAGATTCATTCTCGATGGAAAGTTATCGATAGATAATAGATAGGTAACATAATTATTTCTTTGTTCTGGTCCTGGATATTTATGTTCTTATACTGTAAATGTAAAAAAGCAGCTTTATATTTTCGACATAAGCCATAAAGGATGTATTTTTGTTTGAATCCCATTTAATTAATAAGTTAGTTTTCATTGAATTTCTGATATTCTATTAAAGATAACTTTGCGAATTATTATTATTATTGCATTGACGTATAATTTTAAAGTAACGCTTATATACGTAACATAATAATTAGCATTACAAAGTGTATTGACAAAGTTAAAAAGTTGTATTCGTGTAACCATCTTTAAGGATTTTCTGGGATCATTTTCAAAATAATAATATAAATTAGGGTACTACTCATAGCTTTTTATATTTTTCTGCAATAATATATATTTCATGAAATTCTCACTACAAGCAAATGGTGTTTTTTGAGACACCTTCAAAAGGTGCCCTGGGAACTACACGGAATTATATGGGATTCTTACCGCACTAAAACCCCATCGGTGGCCGTCCTCAGCGCTGCGTTGAGGACTACGGGATCTCCAAGGGAGTCCTCTAAGCGCTTTGCACCATCGAGCTCCGCCCTAGGTAGCATTAAGTTCACCACACAGCCTGGTGTGTACGACTGTATGTGGTCTCACATAACGCCGTCCTTCTACTTTTACCGCCCTTAACTCTAGAAGCCTACTTTTAGACGCCTCTAATGACAGGTAGGAGACACCATAGTCCTATTCTGATCCCGAAATTACAGGAACAGAGTGAATGCCCTACACGCTACTTACTATTTGAAGATTAGAATGTATGCAGCTTAAACGGCTTGATGGATTTTGACATACGAGTGTTGTTAGATTTATCTTCATGATTTTTTTAAGCGTATGTATGTACACAAAAGGTGGTAGACCTTTTTGTGGTTCGCCCCCGGCGCCCCCCCCGCCACACCTATATCTGCCTCATAACAGCAGTGTTAATTACTGCTGCCTTCTGTCTTGAAGGGTGTGGTAAGGGAAACATACTTTTCCGAGGCATTCCAGCTTAGTACTTAAGGGTAGCGGCGCATCTTTGGCCGACGTCGTAGTAGGAATCTAATCTTATCTGGGATTGATTACGGATGACTATGGGCGGCAGTAGCCACTTAACATCAGGTGGACTTCATGCTTGTCTGCTACTCCTGTATTATAAAAAAAACGTTGTCTTTGGATCTTGTAGGCTCAATTTTTTTCGAAATCAAATTCCCTTTGGGAACAAGATCGCCTTGGCCCAATTCGTGGTCACCGACTGACCCATATCTTGGCTCCTTCAGTTTACGGCCACCAAGTTCCGAACTCGCCAAACATTTCTCAATTCCGAATGAAAGTTAATTATGCTAATAGTTCGACCGTCACGCCGCTCCGACAGAATTTCCGAATACGTCAGATATAACTTCGCTTTTATGTCATATGTCGCCCTTTCTTTGGTATTTTTAGGAATTAAGGCGAGATTTTTTTCTTCTGCAAATAATATACTTGTGATAGGCTTCGTCTTCAGTGCTTATAGGAAGTGTTATCCTTTCGAATAAATTGATGCGGGTCACTATTTGTATACATGTCAATACTGATATAATTATGTACACGTACATAAATCATTTTTGATACAATGTCTGCCTACTTCTTATTATTATTGTCTCCAAATTGTATTATAGTGCTAACGGCACAACAGACTTTTTAATTTTGCAACAAAGCAGTCTCTAAATACCTTTAACATTATATTTGATTAAAAAACAAATTACAAAGCAAGTATCCCTATTAATTTGCCAAATATCATAAATATGCTAAAATGTTAAATTAAAAAACATTCAAAGTGGACTTAAGAGGAATTCTTTTGAAGTGTTATGCCTTCAGCCGGAGTCATGGTGTTTACAGTTTTTGAATTATGGCAGCTGAAAATTATTTAATTTTGAAATGCAGAGACTTTACTATAAAAATGATGTTTAGGCGATATTATATATTTTATTATAACGTAGGATTAGCAGGATTGAAGGTTGTAGAACCCTCTCTGATTCGACTCCGGCGGCACCACCGCCACACGTAATTCTGCCTTATAACAGCAGTGTTAAGCGCTGCTGTGTTCTGGTTTGTAGGCTGTGCCAAGGGAGACATACTTTTTCGAAGCCTCACTTCCTTTTCCTCAGTCCACCGGTCCATAATAACCACCACGAAAACGGCTAAGCGCGAGAGGTAGAAAAAGAACACGCAATCCACCTGATAATTGATTGACCACTGCCTCCCTTAAATCCATTATCCACCACCTATATTTAAGAGTTCTACCTGAGGTCGGTCACAAATGCGTTACTACCCCTGAGTAGTTCTCAGTTGGAACGTCTCGTAAGTATGATCTTATACATTTCAACGAATAAGCTTATTACATTTTATTCTATAAACCTTAAAATATGTAAATAAATATTCTCAATGTCATAACAGCTTTATAGTGACTGCTTAAGAGATCTAGTCCTCAAACTAAGTCTGGTTTCTAAGTCGGGATGACAAGACAGCTGCGCCTCTACTCACTATCACAATGTGTACTATTAAATTTATTCGCCTACTTACTGTATGTATATTTGAATTCATATGTTAATGTTAATGTATCGAATACATACAAGAAATCATGGTGAGACGCTCAAAATAACTTATAGGACTCCAATATAAGATAACGGTTTCCATAATTAATTGGTGATTTTATGTTTTTAACTGTTTTACTTTAAGATAAAATGCGCCATACAAACATTTATTAAAACTTTTAATAATAGTGACTCAAGAATAAAGTAATAAACTCGTTTTTTTTTACTTAATTGAAATATAGAAATCGAGCATCGGTATACTTTTATGTCAAACTGATGATAAGTCTTCTACCTTAGTAAGATACGATAAGTGTTCTACGTAATAAGGGTTTTCACCTGAAGCCGATAATAGACCGTTGCCACTCTTGAACATAAAGATGGTCGCATCATTTATGCAAGCAAAGTCCACTTTATTCTGGACCTGTACTTTCCTTAACACACTTAACGAAATGCATAAGTAACCATTTACCATCCTCTTCCAGGAGATAAGAATATTCTCTGCAAGTCATTCACAATTAACGTTGCAAACTTAAGCAGTTGCTAGAAACATCCTAATTTAATTTGCGAAGCTTCTCTTAAAGCGATTTAAATACTTAAACATCTTTTCTAAGAACTTACTTACAATTCTTTTTCGCCTAAATGGGAATCTAGTAATAAAAATTCTTCAGAAATATGTACTTAAATTAAATTACCTAATCAACACTTCATTTTTTAATAATGTACAAAGATTGTTGAGATCTTTAATGTACTAAAATAACTTAACCTTAACTAAATATTTTGTGTATATTTGTTTAACATTTAATTTCCAACATAACAAATATCGTCCAGAAGCAAGTTTGGGCAAGATGTGACTGTGAATGGTCGTGACATTAAACGCACCAAATTCTACCTAAGCTATATTAGCCACACTGCTGTGTTCAAAAATATAAACTTTCTTATGAGCCGTGCTTGGGTTAATGTTAACAAAACGAGCCTTATCTTTTAATTTCTTATTCTTCTAATTTAAGTTTGATTGTAGATCTCTTGCGCATAGTACTTATAACAAACATTAACACCAAATAACACCACGTCAACGATATGTGTATGAGCAGAAAACCCTTAATACGTTATGAAAATCACATGATGATCGGACAAACTTTTGAAACTTAAACTGGAAGTAAACGCAAATGTTTACACACTTCACAATGCGTGAACGTTCAGGCCGTTCATTCCGCAGTCGGCATGTAAACGACGTTGAGGCCAATCTCCACGCCAATCCACCTCATTCTCTTCCGGGCAAGAAAGCGTTAGTTTCCGTGCTAATTCCTTCCCATAAATCTTGTGCTTCGAGAAACAAAGCCACAAGTTCGCGAAATAAATTAATTAGACCGATGTACCGCCCACCGCCGACACTCAGGAATGTTTTATTGCGAACGATGGGCGAGCTGAGGGCACGACAGGTGGTACCCTTGTCACGACCTCGCGACAGACAGCCATTTAAAAAGTTTTTTATTTATCCGCCTTCGGGTTGGTTCACATTATGGCTGTTTGAAGCTATGAGGTGAAAGTTATGCGTAATTTTCATGTAAATGTGTATAGTAGTAATATGATCTTCCAGGCTGCTGCAGGTTTTAAAAAGAGATCTAAGACCAGCACGTGGAAGACTCTCTTAAAAGGAATAGAGATAGAGGGCATATTATGTATATTGCATAGTCATTAACATTATCGTTAAAATTGTATTAAAATAAATAATTAGGACTGGATAAACTCCATCTAGTAGTCTATACAATTTAGGATTTGTTCAAAGTTTCAAATCGAAAAATCCTTCCTCACACTCTATATATCTGAATGTGTGAAGCACGAAATAAATTAAAAATAGGGAAACCACGAACTGACAGTTCAAAGGAAAACCTAACAAATATCCAAAAATATTTTTACGAGAAACAGCGTAGCACCGATCCTTCTCTCCGCAAATCTTATTCGGATATACCAAATAAGTATATAAATTTAGAAATCCCATAAAATAAACAGTACTTATAATCACATTATGTTTATATTTGGACCGCAATCGTTATCTTCATTAGAAAGTTCGGCCTGTGTCACGACCTTTACCGCAACGTAAACGAAATTTTAAAAAGGCTCTGTTGGCTACCAACTTTTAATTGGTAAACATTGCCTTTGAAGCTCATCAGACGTTGGAGCCGATGGCACCCGTTAGCGGGTGTTAAGGGGAATCGAAAGTAGGGCCGGACGTGACGTGAGTACTTGGTGATCCCAGTTCGGATGTAGGTCGAATGTGACTTCAATGCGTATGTAGTTGATAGGTCGTTTGATACATTCGTGTCGTACAGTATTTCCTTTGACAGTTTAAGGACATTTTTCATCATCTTAAATTGATAGCCAGGGCTGTCCTACTGTGTCGAGATCGCGGATGAGTGGTATTGGTATTGGCATTAGCATACCCGTGGTCCCGACAAAGGGTATTCAGAGGAACGCAGTGGGGTTTTAGTCGGTAAGAGTCCGGCATATCCTCTCCGCTGCCCCCGTGGTTGAGACGAACCCATGAAGGGTTTTGTCCAAGAAAAAAGGGCTGCCCTACCGTGAGGTTTGCTCTTATAGTGAAAAGGGTTTAGGACATAAACTACCATGGTGACCAAATTTTAATTGATAGACTTCCCATATATTTGTAAAGTTTTTAACACAACTCTGAAGGTTACAGTTTTTTTCACGATGTTTCCCGAAACGTTATTATGGTAATAAATTTTTAATATGGGCACTACTTCGAAAAATTACATGTGTCTTAGACAACATAGGCGGAAACTCATAAATCTAGCCCATCACTTTTCAATAACAAAAACTCAAATACTAACATAATTATTGCTAACCTGACCAGGTGAACCAATGGTCTGTGAAAACAAAGGAAATCATTGAATTCAAAGGTCACAGTGCCGAAGTGATCCCAATAATTGGCTCTTTAGAGCCAGAGAGATGGATGGATGAACGAAGTGTAATTAATAGTAGTTTCCAATTTTCCAAATATCAAAAGAAAATTACCCAATTACACTCGGAGCCCTCTGCGGAGTAGCCCAATATGGTGACCGCCAAAACCGCCGAGCACGATTAACAAAAAATACATAATATCTACCAGCCTGTTGTATGTGCCTGCGCATCATAGAAACCATCGTGGAACCGTGGTACCGTGGTGTAGCAGATGTTATCATATGTCTACCCTTTCTCAACGAATATCGAACTATGACGTCATCATTTATGATGACGTCATAGTCATCGTCATCATTTATGATGACGTCATAGTTTTGTTGACGTCATAGTGGTTTTAACCACACCGAGCACTGAAGGGCAGTGGAGGGGCGGCCAACTTGAAATTACACTATTTACAATCAGTTTCATTGTAGCCTCCGACTGATGCGCGCGCGCTCCACTTGCTCGGTGAGATGACGACGGGTGTATTACTTGCAAAGTTCTAATTATAACGATTAAATATCAGACCGTAATGTTTTTACAGTCTAATAATAATTTGCTATCTATTCACACGTACGTAAGGTACGACTCCGTCGGCGCCACCGCCATACCTATTTCTGCCTTATAATAACAGAGATAAGCGCTGCTGTGTTCTGGTTTGCAGGGTGTAGTCCTACCCTATGGGGAGACATAAGTGTTATATTCATTTTATTCCTATCCCACCGCTGGGCACGGATTTCCTCTTAGAGTGAAACGGTCACGTCACAGACCACCACGCAGTTAAGAGCCATATAATTAAGAGATATAATAAGAAAGGAATGAACATTGCAACGCATACCTCAAGATAGTAGCAAGTAATATTATGTTACAAAGGAATAAACATCGGAAAAAAGACATTTTTGGACAATCACCGATCCGAAATAAAGCAAATTGATATGTCTGCTTGCGACATTCCGATAAATTACAGGAAACGGTATTCCGAAACACAAGGTTGTGGCGAAATATCGATAATCTATACGATAAGTGTACTTTTATAAATAGTCTCTTTGTTTTTGTACCTTTTACTTGATTTGCTTCTTATGTAAGAAAGGGTAGATGAAGATAACGTCAAGGGTAGATGAGATTGTCATTGAAACATTGTGGGTATGCTGGAAGTTTAGTCCAGCCCAGTTATAAGCGGAGATCCTAACCCAGTAGTGGACGTGGGATAAAAGGATAAAGAAGGTGTGAAAGTAGGTGGAATAAATATACCGTTAGCTGTTTACAGGTGATAGAACCCTCTATGGACAGCACCACTTCCATTTCTGCTTAAAAAAATAGATTTAATGTTCTGATTTGAAGGGAGACATTCTTTTCGGAGGTATTCTAGCTTAGTCCTGAATCTAGTCTTTTCTGGAATAGATCGCAGATTTTTATGTATATAAACCGTGATATTCTGAACACGACGGACATTCAAAATAACTTTTTGATTAGTACTCATTGTTAGAGCTGTTTGAGTTAGTAATAAATATTCTATTATCTTTTTATACAACATTAAGCTGAATCTGCGTTTCTTGCATAACTTCGCCAGTAAAACAAGTCAGATATTATTAAATAAAAATGTAACCATAACTTCTTAACGTTTATTCGCTGAAATGAATAACTTCATCGGCTCCGTATTTTAGGTACTTGTTTAAGCGAAAGCGAGAAATGATTAGGGGGAGAATTTGTATTGATATCACCTTCCACTATGAGTAATGATATGGCTAACATACGCTATCAAGAAATAAAAAAGAAATACATATATTGAACCGGTCCCATGTGGTGTTTGATAGTCTATATAAACCTCAAATAAAATAACTTTCTAAAGGCAGTTGGCGCTTCCTGACTAAGGCTATATTGCTAGCATAAGCGACGCTACCTGTCTGTTAATCTCCTAACCAGAATACTAATCACCAAGACTTTATTATACTTATTATGATACATATTATGTTTTAAATCCCGGCCAATCTTTAATACCTAAACTAGAAAAATGATAATTATGCTAGCTAGTGAAGTCTGATTCTAACTTATCGCTTTCACGTTGAAAATAGGACAAACAGATTGTCCGTAAAAATTATGGGAAAGTTTTTGGAAACTGGCTTATTTCCAGAGAGAGGGCCGCCCGTACCTGCCTCAATAAATCGATCCCTCTGACAAATGTACTGTACAGATGCCGGCTTGAGGAGCTAACTTCAAGGTTCGAATTAAGATCTATTTATCATTTTAGCCCCTATAAAGGTGATATAGGTATGTATACTTATAAATGTATATCTAACATGTTAAATATGACACCAGCGTATGCCTGTCTGATGTTTTATCTATTTATTTATTTAAAAATTGCCATAATGGCGTAAATGCTACTGTAATGCGTACATAAAGCTAATATTATTCCAAATAAATACTTATGATATTTAATGTATCATAGATCTAGTGTCTTCGTCTTATTCTTATTCTTCTTGACTTAAGATAATTATGTGTAATGTTAGGAATCCACGCTTAGCGCAGTTAGTTGAATTTACACACTGTTGTGAATGTGTAAGGGTTATGTTAATTGACGAAATAAGAGATAACTATTAATTTAATGCATACATAACTTGCAAACATAACAGAGATTCATGCCTGATATTTGAATTTTGGATGTGAGGACTCTACACGCACTCTACTCTTTTGGGTAGAAATAACTTTTTTAAATATCCATACTGCATATTAAAGTCAAAATACGAAGTATCCAGAGGGATCATCACGTTTTTTTCTGGAAAATTTAATGGGTAAGTACCAACGCTAACTTTAACTTCACGTGAAGAATTTTCTTTGAATATAATTTGTACCGAAGTAACCCTATTCTATAAAATTTCCATGTCAAAGAACTCTGAGAGGCACTTTGTAAGTTGGAATTATGTTAAGTTTTTAAATTACACCTCCCTCAAACAGCTACTGGATGAGACGAGTTGTTCATTAGTTTCCATTTTGTTTTGTACCGACAAAAAAGAGAACTACAATACGTAGTCACTAGGGATTTTAGTGATTAAAGTAATATATTATTTAGTAATTCAACGTTTTTTATGATATTTGTATCGACTAGTCTTATGCCTATAACAGGGGTCTCTTCAAAAAAGGGGCAAAAAGGACTCCGAGCCTATAATGGCGATAGCATCGGCACTATCTGATGCGTTGATCAGTACAAACTCATGCTCC
>DWIJ01000617.1:0-10680 GCA_018248315.1 Chioides albofasciatus
TCAAAGCGCAATACAGCACTTAACACTGCTGTTGTTAGGCAGAAATAGGTGTGGCGGTGGTGCCGCGGCCGCCGGAGTCGACACACTGATTACACAACTACGAGAATAAAGCAAAATTTTGAAAATTTTAGAAACGCTTCCTACATTCACATTCCCACACTAGGATTCCCGGTGTCACCACTGTCATCGTTACACACAAATATAAACACAAATACTAGACCCAGTGAAATCTAAATTCATCATTCTGACATGTCTGGCCGGGAATCGAACCTAACCCTCTGCCCGTCAGACCGATACAGTGACCGCCACGCGGGTAACTAATAAAAGACGACAACACACAAGATTCCTAACGCCAAAATTTTTCTGTCCTACCCTCTTACGTAGACGCAAGATTTTCCTATCCTACCCTCTTATACCCAAGTTTTTTAACCAGTCGAACACAGAACAGAACACAATTAGACAGGACCCTAATCGAATCTGCTCGGACAACCAAATCGACTAATTAAATCCGATTGCCCGGTATGCTTCTAATTTAAATAAAACGCCTTTTTAAGCCCGGAAGTGCGGATTACGGTAAGGGGTGAAGCTATGGCGTTGTCTGTTTGTTTGTGATTCAATTTGTTGTGTAATTGTAAGCTGGGGTCTGGGGTTCGAATCTCGGGCTCGCACCTTTGACTTTGCAAAGTTGTGTGCTGATTAGAAACTAATTAAAACTTGCAAAACAGTCGTGAGAAAATTTGATTTCAAAAATATGTTTTTGAAGGTGTGTGAAGTCTACCTATACGTACTTGTCCAGCTGTGGACTATGGCTAAGAATCCCCTAGAGACACGTGCCTAGCAGCAGGACAACAAAGGGTTGATGATGACGATGAAAATCATTGCACCTTCCCGATCAGTTCATTCAAAATTGCGGCACAATAATACTAAACTCAATAGTTTTTATAAAGACATGTTTGTCTCTAAACATATTCTACGTTTGTCTGTAGCTACTTTATCTATGTTAAACTGCAAACGCGTACAATTTTATTCAAAACGAAACCGCGTAAAAATGAAAAATACATTCATATCCCGAGATCCAAAAAGATAGACGCAAAGAAAATTATTTAAACCGAAGAAAAATACTTCTCGGAATATGAAAGTACCAGGGCGACATGAGTCGCACGTAGATCTAATGATATTGGTTTCGCTGGCAGGGAGGCTCTCCTGAGACCTCCTCTATTTCATCTCGTAGCCGCAGGTAGCAGGTAGGTAGGTAAATTATTAACTCGTTCGACTCCCCGGCCGATACCCGCTGTTATGATACGTGACTACTTATCATTTTGCGCGAATCTCGGATTGGGTAAAGCGGATAAAACTACACGAGGTCCCCGTTCAAATTCATTATATCTTCTCGGAATATTTCTCGTAATTTAAGCCGGTTTCTCGTTTTGCGTTTCCCGTGTCCTTCTTGTTTATTATTATAATGTAATATTGAAAACGGCGTATAAATAAAGCCTATGAAACGTACGCTTGTACAATAATACAAACAAAGATACATATCTCTCTCTTTTTATAATCTTTTACCATACGATATCAATGCAATTAATTACATAAATAACGTGTTAATTCAAATGTAGGAGTCTTAGCGTCGAATTCGATATTGTATCTTAATAAATTCGAAAAATCTCGACAAAAATCAAACGGGCGTCATATTACCTCGAGACATACAAGATCGTTCCCAAGTACAGTCGTGAGCGTAAATAAATAAAATAAAATAAATAAAAGCGCGCGAGGCGACGAGATGGCCGATAACGCGCCGAAGAAATTGATACGTCATCCGTTACGGGCTGACGCATAACGCGCATTGTGCGCGACTGTACCGCTTCATTATGATTTATAAACACGACCGAGTGTTTTATTATGCTTGTGTTTTAGGTTTCGAGGTATTGTTTAAGTGTATTCGATATTTTCAGTTGCAAGCGACGGTGGAAGTCTAGTTTCATTGTAGAAGTAGGACTCTATATCCGCCTAGTGCACTACCTTTTTTGTCCCATTGCTGGACATAAATCTGTATCTATAACTAAGGAATGCACTATAAAGCTGCTGCATATACGTAGAATTTAGTTTGAAGGGTGCCACATACTTTTAAAATGAAACGATTCAGTCTAGTGAAGGAACACATCGGACTTTAGTATTCACTTCAATCATAATTAGAGTTGGTAATACATGGGTTATGACAACTTTACCACTAAGTGGTACATCGCTAAAAATAAACAAGTTAATTTCGCGTCGTCATTCTCGTTAAAAGAGCATTACAAGTACATACCCTTCGAATCTCAAGTGCGTCATTCGCTTATAAAAATTAACCCTCACTCACCCACCGTTGATCTGTAAGACCCAATAACATTTTCCGGGACCATAAACGCGAGCCATAAAACGAAACAACATACGTCGTATCACTGAGGCGTCCTGATGCGCGGGAGTATGTAAATAATATATTCATAGTGAAAATTACACGTAAAAAGATCTTCGCAATCCTATTCTAAGGAAGGGGAGTGTTATGGGGCGAATTACGTCGTTCCGTGCATTTTATGTCGGTCTCCGCTCGTAAAGCAATAATCTTTTTGCTGTTATTTTAAAACGGAGTGTCTATAAAATTTGATACTAAATGCCTTCGTAATATATGCCGCGTAAAAACATTGTCCTCTTGTTTGTCTCATTAACGTGAGAGTAGGGGAATGTGGTGATAAATTTGGCAGTAATCATAATGAGGGTTAAGTTGTTTGACCTCACAAGCTAGTGGGTCATACAGGTGTGATATATGAAGGATTTTTCCTGTAAACTTATTCCCAGAATGTTACGAGCGTTAAGTTAGTGTGAGATGCGACAAAAAACGTCGTTTTTATACTTACACAAACTTGACGTTCATGGATTCTTAAGGATATTATTTTAAATACGTTAACATGTTTGCATTAATGGAATGCTCTTTTACTGAAACACTTTAAGAAAACGAAATCAAAAAAAGGGAGAAAAGATATTTGAAAGTGGTCTTTACAAGTGCGCTGACTCATAGACAAAACCACTCAAGAACATCTTAATATTAACAGCTTGGATGGCATCGCATGCTATTAACGTTAAATCCATTACACAATATGTAAAGTTATGTTGCAATTTCAGATCAGCGTTGCCTAGTTACGTCGCCAGCTTATTATTGATATTGAAGCGTCTAGTTAACCCATTGTCAGCGTTCGTGGGTGGCTCATAATTGTCATTACCAGTGTAATGCGTCACTGTTACGCTGAAGATGCAATATTCCTCTATTGTGCAAGTTTAGCGGCGTTCCACTAAAGTAAACTAATTGTCAAATACACATTAGGTCGATCGTATGAACGCGATCACACTGTTTACGACCAATAGGTATTTCTGGCCCACCCATTGATCATATAGCGACTTCATTACCGTTGTTTATAAACGACTAAACAACGAATCGAATGAGATTTACACTGTTTTTCGATCGATAGCCATTACCAAAAATATTTATACTTTATAGTTCGATCTTAATTCTAAACATGTGTTAGTGTGCCCAGGAATAGACGGGAGGTCTTCAGTGTTTATTATTACAATTGAATGTATTGGGCATTGTTGAATTGCATTAATGCATCCATAATGCATGAAATTCGTTCAAATGGCCACAGGATGTTTGGAGCCGATGTTTATAACTGTTCCTTGAGCGACGTCGGTCTAAACTGGGCGAATGAAGCGGTTATGTGACCTGTTTTATTGATTGCAGCAATAGCCGGGGTGGTTTAGACCACCGTGGCAGCATAACTGTTAAACCATTGGAGGTAAGACGATTTAAAAATATAATGAGCTGAGAATTGTAATCATCTACATTTGTTTTTATGTTTTTTATAAACGAAAATAACATTGATTGTATCTACATTTAATCTGGGTCCGTTAATTAATTAGTATACCAAATGCTATGTTCGTAATTAGTAAAATGACAAAATTAATTTGCATATTCATAAACTTAACACGACTTGTCACTGTATGAAACGGCGCTGTCACTTTTTGCGGGTATTTCAACGTTAGCTTTGCTTGTTTCAAAATGATAAGTGTCTATAGATAAACAGTTTTTCGCTTTCGGAAGAGGGCATTGCACTCAAAATATTAGAATTGGTATGCGTACAGCAAAAAAATTCAAGTTCGCCCCGTCCGATCTGAGCGGTGTTTTTGCGCTGACTTTTTCGTGGTCAAACCTGAGTTGGCGCGTCGGTAATCGAAAAAACATTATCAAAAATTTATGAACCCTATTACGATGATCGCAAAAACTGGAAAATGATAAACTCGCCGGCCCTCCGGGTAACGGGACCGCCGCTATATACGACGGGGCTTTTTGTCCGATGACAATTATTTTTAACTACCTTCCCGATCGCGAGTTAGCTGACTTTGTTTGCTTCCAAATTTAACTGTATGTCTTTTTTCTTATCTGCTTTTGGTATTGCCGATCTTGAGCATCGTGGACAAATTGCGAACCATTCCTATATATTTTTATTTTCTCATTGTTAAACTGCTTTATTCGTCGATTACATTAATAACAATTATGAGTAACAACGTGCAGTGCCTTGCATGTCTGTTTACAAAAACGATAGATTATGCAGACTTATTCATAACAGGAGAGCAACTGATTCATCTGCCATGGCGAGCGCGAGGCACCAGTGCCTCATAAACACTATAGAGATATCAAATTTCGAAAGGCAATCCCGTTCCGCTCTCATCCACCCTCGTAAATCACAGCGAGTATTAAAATCACGATTATACCGGGCATAAGTTAGCAATAAATCGAGAATCGAGTACGAAAAAACTCACGCGCGAGCCCCCACGGTACTGCCTCGAAAAATACGCCTTGCGAACTATAAATTTTGTTTTGCTATGGAGGAGAAACAATCCATTTGTTGGCGCGTAAATCTATGGGGTGTTGGAATAGGGATATGTAAATATGCGAAGAAAAAAGAATGCGATGTTGCTTTTAAGCTCTGAATGGAAGTTGTGCGTGTCGGGAGCGTAGAGTTCAGCTGGGACTAAACAACACCGTCGGTATTCGAGGGTTAAGTGCGCTTGTGATGAGCACTGATATTTATTGGGATCATTTTCTCGATCTTTGTCGTTTCTTCAGTTTATTACGTGTAACATTGAAATGTTAATACTATTCAAGAAACATCATTGTAATTTTGACGACACGACTCTTTTAACCAGAATACATTGCTGTAAGGCAGAAGTAGAAGCCAGTACCGTCAAAGTAAAATTTTACCTTTCGTATATTTATGATGTATAGAAGACATACCTAGTGAGCTTTACAAATGAGTCTTGTTATGAACAAGAAGTGAAGGTAGTAAGAAAACACGCTAGTTTTGACACGCGGCGTGGCATGCATAATTTAGGACTCAATCTGGAAGCGTCACGTCTTGCCGGGGAAAAATTTAATACATCAACCTTGAGTATCAGTTCTGCTTCAAACTAACCCTTGGTTAGGGCGCAGAGCAACTTGGGATTTTGACTTCACGTTGTGTTATGAAGGAAATCTGTATTTTGTTTTTTTGATGAACTATAACTGGCGAACTAAAAATGGGTTAACTAAGTTACTGATTGAGTTGGGTGGTTAGTTGGTGCTATCGTTTAGTTATATCGATAGAGAACTGGATTCAAATGGACAAGAACATTTTATTATTGTTGCTCTTAAATACTACTATTGAAGCCGAATATTATTAATTTTTAATTCTCTTTATAGTGGAAGAAGAAAATGGTTAATAATATTTTATTTTTTATTCCCTAAATCTATACTAGGTCCCATGTAATAAACTATAATTCTTCCCTGCAAACAATTCAATTAACAGTTTTAAATAACAAAACAAGATTTATGGGTGAGTCGAGATTGCAATCTTGAAAATTCAACATTAAAATCCACCTACTCACACTACTGGGACACAGGCAGTCGTTAAGGGCAAAGGGCGACCACAAATAGACGTCAAAAAACTGGGGGTCCCATGCTATGGGGCCTTTACGATCGACCAGGGACACATAAAGGTACGGAGGTGGTCCTAACCCTATCAATGCGACCAGATGGATGACACTATCGTGACCCCACGCGCCTGTATCTCACCGTTTGCTAGACATGCCTCTTTGTTTATTTACGCCGTAGTTTATGTGCGAACTACAATGCCGCTTTTTATACAACAAGAAAACCGTTTCACGAGACGTAATGTGACAGTAATGGCAGAATAAACGTGTTCAAACGATACAAGGGTATCCGTATTCTATGCATAATGAATGCAGGTAATTAACTACTTATGAAAAGCTGTTTAAGCGACACGTTTTCCCTTGTCGAGATAAAAACAATACCCCATCTTAATGTTGATGACTGTAAAAGTAACTCGTTAAGTTATATAGCGGTATAGTAAGATGCGTTTGAATGAGGATAGATACGGCGTTTTTTAAATGTCTCAGCGGTTTTTACTTGGCATTGTAATTGGATTAAATTACTGTATTCGCAACTTTTACATATAGCTTTCCTCTATTGTAAAAGAGTTTAAACGATTTTGACCTTTCACTATTAATGAACAAATACGATTTTATTATTCAATAAAAGTGAACGATATATGGTGATATATGGAAGTTGTTTTAATTAGATATCCATGTCGTTTGACAGTTGGAATATCGGTGGAAATTAATTCCGACATCTGCCAATACGGGTACATTTTTACCGAATTCAGATAAAGAATTCAGCGGTCAATACGGCCCACCACGACAGGATAGTGTTAAATTATGCAAATCCGTAATGGACAGAACGTCCGCGTTTTTTGCGCGACCGAAATAGTTTTTTAACCCTTCTGCGGCGAATAATTTTTGGAATTGTTTTTTGTAAGACTTTTATTGCCAAATGTCGCCCGTAACGGTGAGCTGTCAGGCGAATTAATTAAAAACTCGTATTAGTTTACCGAGTGGAAAATTTTAACGGTTTCAATTCTATTTTGTCATTTTGCGGCGTGTGCGATTAATGTTACTAATAAAGCTATTATTTTCAAAATGGGCTTGCAGAATACAGTGTAAATTTTAAAATAAGCCCAAAGACAGTTCCAAAGATTTAATTTCAATTTATATGTAATTTTGCAGACGAGCATGCAGTGCACCTGTTGGTAAGTGGCTACTGCCGGCCATGGACTTTTGTCAGCAACCCCAGATCAGATTGGGTTTCTACCTGAGGTTGGACACAGATGCACTAACCCTGAGGACTAAGCTGGAATGCCTCGGAAAAGTATGTCACCCTTACCACACCCTTTAAACCAAAACACAGCAGCTCCTAACACTATTGTTATCAGGCAAAAATACATAAGTGTGGCACTGAGGTTTCTAAAACTTTTAAACCCTTCTTAAAATACGTAAACGGCAAAAACCGATTTAAAATTCGAATGTCACTATTAAGTAAATGCAATCTTAATTTCCACAAACCATTTCAAACCAACGGACCAATGGCACAGCATTTCAGCTATTCTCGCATGAATCGACCAATAGAAACAATGGCATAGACGTCAAACGATACTAATCTGTGGAGCCGGACGCGGCTGACGGCGGAAGCCACAACCGGCTGGGAAATGAGATAGAACTCCGTGCGCCCATGTCAGCCTGGTACCTTTGATGGCATTGGGGCACTGACGTCACACGTCCTGAAGGTCGATTCTGAAGACGATTGTCCCATTCATCGTATCCTGGTATTTGTCGTGTCCAAATCTATTGTATCGTACTAATTTGCAATATTTGGTATTTTGCTCTGAATATCTACCGAAAATCTTTGAGGTATTTTATATTAAAAAAGGTATGAACGGGGTCTCTTGTTTTTCTTAAACACTATTCCCACTAAAAAGTGGATAGATCTAAATATGTCTAACATGCGTTTAGGAATATTTGAAAAAAAAATCAAGTCTTAGAACGCTACAAGGATCTTAAGGATTAAGTTACAATTGACAAAAACTGAGATATCTTTCTAACAAGAATACGCAACTTGTAAGGCTTCGTTTGACGAAGGCCACCAAGGTGAATGCGTTCTAACGTGGAACTTTAAGTTTAAAAAGCAATATTTGTTCACCTTTTTATATATCAATTAATAAGCAAGCAAATATTTGAAGGTGGTAGAACCCTCTGTGGTTCGACTCCGGCAGCACCGCCGTACCCATTTCTACCTTATAACAGCAGTGTTAAACGCTGCTGTGTTTTGGTCTGAAGGGTGTAGTTAGACAGGCATGCTTTTCCGAATCATTCCAGCTTTGTCCTCAGTGGTAGCGCCGACCTCTGGTAGTAATCTAATCTTATCTGAGTTTGATTACAGTTGTCTATAGGCAGTAGCCACTTACCATCATGTGGCATTCCCGTCTGCTACTCCCATATTATGTAAAAAGTAACTATCCTAAAAACAATTTCTCTCCAACAATCGTACACTTGTCCCGTATTGGTCCTTAAACAATGACACAGTCAGAAAAAGCCGATGAATATGTAGATACTTATAAACTTTGCATATCGATGGTACATCAAAGCCGGCGCGAGACACCTGCGATCGGCGCGGGCGCAGGCGGCACGCTCAAACGGTTGGCGAAATAAACGCAAAACGACAGTATTCATGAGGATGGTAGCGGATGCTGCAGGGGTCGCGGGTTGCCACTTATTGGCAAGGAAAGTTGTATACTAGTTGAGGGGGCGAGTTGCCACTTATTAACGACGGATTGTGTACTAGTGGCCATGTTTGTTAAACGATCTACAATTTCGGTTACTTTGTTAGTGTTACTAAAAATACTTATAGATTCCTTGCTTTAAACTAATTTTCCGTTGAAGTCCGGACAGACAAACACAGAAGCGTACAGTTAAGTATAGCTTAGAACTTTGTATAAGAATAGTTAAATTGTATAGTTAAGATATATTACTGCATGCATTGGTAACTTCGTGCTTATTGATTTCAAATCATGATTTCTTTAATGACACTAAGTACGACTGAATTCTGGCGCCTCAGTCATCCTTAGACAGGATTCACAATGAAATACAATTTCAAAAAAATGTTTTAAAAAATTCTCAATAAATATATATCTCGCATACCCGTAGCTAATGTTTGTACTACAGCTTAACTTCCTAGAGTTATAATTTGCAGTTCAACTGTAAAGCAACTTCATAAAAAATCTTTACAAATTTTCTCAATCATTTTGTATTCTCGCACATCCCCAGCCAATATTTGTACTACAGTTTTACTTCTTAGAGTTATAACTTGCAGTTCTGTTCAGGAGTAACGTTGGTACAACCCTAGTTGTCAATTTAGCTCGCTTTGCATGCGGCTCGCGACCATTGTGTCTCCGTTGACGTTGCAACTGCACTGATTTGCTGATATACACTCAAATACCTATAGTTGTTTATACAAAGCGGCTTTACGTTGAGCGTCTGTTGGATAGGATTTCGATTTTGCAAAGAAATGCGAAGACAGGTAGAACAAGCCTTTGTAGTTAAATTAGCGTTAAATAAATGTGGTAAAATTAACAATAGATGTGACGATAGATTTATTCCTGTTTAATTACAACAGTTTTAAGCACTTACGTGTTCTGGTTTGGAGGGTTAAGTAAGAAAGGCATACTTTTCGAGGCGTTCCGTCTTAGTTGTCGAGGGCAGCTGCCAATACAATCCAATCTTACCAAGGTAAGAATGCATATGTCTATGGGCGGCAGATACACATATCATGATGTACATGCATGCTTATTTTTACATTTCTCATTTACACATTTTAAATACATTTATCTCTTTTAGGGATGTGGAATGCAAGTCATAATTAATATAATTTTTAACGTTTTTTTTTGTTTCACAGAAGTAAAATCAAGTATAGAAGAATTCAGTATTCAATTGTATAAACTAAAACTCTAGCCCTGACTACTCCATCCCTGGAACAAGTTGCTTTGTTCATAATGCTTAACTACAGACACCCTTACCATCTTTAGATTTAGAAATTCATGATTTACCCTTTTAGATCAAAAATGTAAGCAAAAACTGTACTTTTATCTTGTAAGCTGTATTTAGGCGTTCTCAAGTTCCTCAAATCTCCTTACACCAGATTACAAGCTAATAATATCCAGCCGACACTAAAATAAAGCCGCATGCACACAGATAACTCACGCGCGACGTACGACCGCCGCGATGATTTACGCCGAGTCGATACGTGGCAGATATGAAATTTGTCAAGCGGCGATAGCGGCTGTTTATGCGCGGACGTGTCCGTGAGCGCGTTTCCGAACGCAGCGTTTGATCACAGATAATATTTGTCTATGGTTTCGCTCTGGCGGATTTGACTTTTTCGCGCCTTGACGAATCTAGCGTCCTTCAAGCGGAAGTCTACAAATTCATCAATTTGTGCGCCATAGATAATGCAAGTTACGTGTCTATGGTTTAGGTGTCTGATGTTAGCGAGTGACAGATTTTTCTTGACAAATCTAGGGCCTATTTATTATATATTCAGGTTTATTTGTCATTAGATACTAATGCAAGCTTGTCCCTTACATACACAAAACGATGTACAATCCGTTTTGAAGGTGGTAGAACCCTTTGTGGTTCGACTTCGGCGGCACCACCGCCACACCTATTTCTGCCTAATAACAGCAGTGTTAAGCGCTGCTGTGTTCT
>DWIJ01000618.1:0-10668 GCA_018248315.1 Chioides albofasciatus
CATTCCCCCGTATGCGACTCGGTGGGCTCATAGGACGGGGAAACATCCCCGCGCCTGCGACGAAGTGCCTGGGAAGACACATCATCCTCCCTGGCCCTCTCCGCCGTCTCCTTCGCGAGCATCATTGCTTCGTAGAAGGAGCGCACCGCCTGCCACGACCTGTCACTTCCGACCATGGCACGAATCACGGTCGAGAGCGAGAGGTCGGTCCACAATACAGAGCTAAGCGCGCTACGCTTCGCACTCCACGCAGGGCATACCTCCAGCGTGTGCTGGGCCGTCTCGTCGAGGCAATCGTCATAGTGATGGCATCTGGCCGTGGGCTCCCGCCCGATACGATACAGATAACTCCTTAAACAACCATGTCCCGAGAGTATCTGAGTTAGACGGTTTCGGTTGCCATTACGAGCTGGGCACGCATATATAATGGAGCGACGTTTCGGCGTCTTCGGCGATTCAGGGCATCGGCCCACACAGGGGCCCCGGACAGAGTCATCGATCTCACGATACTCATATGGAGACGTCGACACGACGTTTCTGTCCAGCCGAGTTACTCAAGGCCGCTGCAATCCACAGTAGCCGAGGCACCAGGCATTCGAAGTGGGGACCGAAGTTCCACCGGCTATCTAGGACAATCCCCAAATACCTTATTGACACCCTAACGTCGATACGAACTCTGGAGACGACGATATGGCAATCCCGGGGCGGCGCTTTCCGAGGGTCTTGATACATCATAGTCTCAGACTTTTCGAGCGCTACCCGCAAACCCAAACGTCGTATGCGGCTCACCACGAATGCCGTGCCAGCGGTGGCGCGGAGAGAAGCAACTCTGTGGTTTTCATCAAAAGCAGTCATCAAAGTGTCGTCCGCGTAATAAATAACGTCGACACCCGGAAGGAGAGCTCCTCGTAGCATCCAGTCGTATCCGATGTCCGACAAAAGGGGACCTAACACTGACCCTTGTGGAACTCCGCACGACACCAGTTCTTGGTCGGGGTATTCCACCGCACACTCAAACAGGGAGTCCCCGATAATCCGTTGCAGGTAAGGGGGCACTTTGTGATAACGAAGCACCTCCCTGATGCAACTTCGGGGGCGGTATTAAAGGCGTTGGCGATATCAAGAGACACCGCCAACACGACCTCACCTCAGGAAACCACATCCTGCACAAGGGACTCTCTTTCTGCACCGCGACTACGGTGGACCTACCCCTACGGAACCCAAACCGATTTCCAGAAAGATCCGGACCGATTCCCTCTAGATGCACAACGATTCGAGACCCCACAATTTTCTCAAAAAGCTTGGCATCCTCATCAAACATCGCGATGGGGCGGTACGCAGATGGGGAACCCGCTGGACCTGGACCTGGACCGCTGCTTTCTTGAGGAGGACAAGACGACCTGTCCACCTTATTATGTTGGTATTCTGGACTGTGGGAAACTATGCACCAACAATTTGTAACTCAATCAACAAATATTTAATTATGATACAGGTGTGGGTGGACCACTGCTTAATTACCGATTTAAATTTGTACAAAGACAATATTACTATAAAAATAATTTGGGTTTCATTTTTGAAGTCAGTTTTGAATTAAATCTTCTGCGTAGGGTTCATTTCGATTTCAACAACTTCGTCGTGCAATTCTTTCAAACGCGTGAAAATCGTGAACGTTGCGAGTGTAGAGGGGCATATATTTCGCGCTAATTCCACGCGCGAATCACGAGCGGGGATATCACATCAGATAATATCATATTTGATGTATCAATACTATCATAAATATAGTGATTAATTTTAATCTGATAAAACAATAAATAATGCTGCAATGGATGAATACTTAAGTGCTTATTTGTTCTGTACTTTTAGTAATTCTGAAATCATAAAAATAGCTTTATTTGACTATACACTGTTTATTTTGATTCTGAGGTTATGTTATATTTGCCAAAAACCATCGAGCATTATTTAACGTTTTATCCACGCTTTAATCACACTTTGGTACATATATTTCCAACTTACAACTATTTTAGTATTGGTACAATTCTGAGCGGTAGTTCATAATTTTTGGACTAATCTCCTTTTAAGAAGTAACTAGTGTTGCCGATCGATAGACCACTATCGATTATTAATCGATAGTCTATTGATAGTCAGACTATCGCAAGACTATCGCTTGAGTGCAATACAATCGATACTATCGATAGTATCGTTGCTAGTAAATCAAGAACTATCAATACTATCGATACTATCGATAGTATCGTTGCTAGTAATTAAAAAAAAAACTGTCAATACTATCGATAGTTCAAGATAAGGCAATACTATCGAATGAGAGCGATTGGACTATCGATACTATCAATATTATCAATGCTATCGATAGGACAATCGATAGTATGGCTGTTTTAGATGAAAACTATCGATAGTAAAACTATCGATAGTTCGGCAACAGTAGAAGTAACCAATCAAATCTTCTTTACTCAGATAGTTCTATATGTAAGAGAAGAGTGATGTACCTTTTCACAGCTCATTTAATAACAAACGCACTCTTGTACATACCGTAACATCGGCCCCGTCCCCTACGGGGGGTCGCGTCTCGACCCACTGCAGCGACTGCAGCCGCCCCGCGCTGCCGCACTGCAGCTGCACGTTGCACTCTGACGCGACGTGCTCTTGCAGGGGGACATATTGCTTTATCTCAACGTCCTGGTATATATATATAAGTACAGATTAATTAATATGTCTATAAATAACATTTTTGTGTATGCTATAGACTAAAGCAGTTAGGAAGTTTACGCTTGAATTGATTGGATTGAAATTGGCTGGGTCGAATGCGGTTTTCAGAGTTTAAGTTGACCAAATAACATAAGACCGAATAAGGTTGATTTTTTTAAGTCAATGATGCCATGATTACTTTAAAGCCACGTATATTTGTAAAAACCTACCACATTTGTTGTTTTCAAATGTTTAGTTAATCTCAATGCCTTAAGTGAAATAGGAGCTGTATTCAAAGGCATCAAATCACGATATTTAATATTTTTAAATATAACTCCACCACATCTGAAACATAGTAAATTATGAACTTTTTATAATTTAATGCAGTTTTTAATTATCATTAAGACTATCTCTTTGCAGTCTCAGATATAGAGCAAGAGTGGGGTCTCGAACTGTCTAGGCTGCAACTTTGGGAAGGACAAAGGTATGAGTAGTTGATAGACTCATAAGCATTTGGAGGAATGACATGAATATTTTTCTTAAAAAATCCTTGTTTATGGCATATGCAACCTTTGTTATTATGTCTTGACAACCCCCCGTACAGGATGGGCACATCAATCCCTTACATCTTGAAAAACCGATTGCGATTATCCTATGATAACAGTAGTCAGGAAGAAAGCATACATATAATTCGTAATTGTTGAAGCATTCCTAATGTTATTTAAAGTGCTCATTCGCTCCAAAGATATTTATGTTCAGGATGTTACTTAATGAAATACATTAGTACCTGATGGAATCATCTTCTTCAAAAACCCGAGCTTCCATAACGTTTTCGTTGCCCAATTTGACGATGTTATCAAAGTGTTTAAAATTGCCAATGCGTATGCCGCGTACGAACTCTGGCTGTGAGACAGTGTTATGTGTTCGTCTGAGCGCACTGAACTGCAGGATCCCGTCCAAGAAGGTGACCCAGTTGCTGCGCCACAGCACGCGAGCTGCCGACAGGGAGCTCGTGGCGCTGTGGATGCTACGGAATTCACCGCTGAAAATAACGTTAATACACGTCATGTTCGTATTGCTCGTAATTTAATTTTTTGGAGCTTAGTCTTTTCGGGCGTTTGAGAAAAATGATGAGCGTGATTATTCTTTACTAAGAAATAAAAATTGGTGGCATTCTGTCTCATCACAATTTCGTTCCAGTTGATAAATATCTGCATGGTGTAATTATTCCAAGTATTATAAAGGCAAAAAAGTACTTTTTGTAAAATTATAAAATCTTAAAAAACATAAGGTTTTAGCCCTAAGTATTTACTGCAACATAGGCTGTATTAACTACAACCATGTAAACGTAGGTGGTAGTAACTATCTATATATGTAGCTATGTATGTATACATATTTTTAAAATAACCACATCAACATTACTTACCCGTAACAATAGTCACGACTGAGGGCCATTTCATACAATTCTTCAGAAGTAATATTAAAGTTTTCATTATAAATACTTTCTCCTCTGGAAGCTAACGATTCATCGTTTTTATAGCATGTTATGAATCCTGTGGCTACTTTCGTCACATCATCTGTCACCTCAAAAATAATATCAATTTTAGTACTAAGATATAAGATTATCTTATTAGCTCCATAAAATCATTTACGTCCATTATTATTAATAATCCATCTATCCAACGTTTTGTCTACCAAAGATCAAATTTAACAACGAATGTAAGGAAAAATTATTAAATCCTATCTTTGCACGCAAAATATTGGATAGATTGATTAATAATAACGGACTTAAGTGTGTGAGGTTGTTAGTATACAAACCAGGGATAATACAATTACAAAAAAAAATAACAAAAAAATATAACCGATTTCCACGTCACTGAAATGATGTCACGATGTAAACCATACACAATATGAGCGCCGACTTCACAACTATGTACTAATCCAACATTTATTTCATTTACATCATCTAATATTTATTACTTTTTAGTGGCATCGACGTCAATTATATTTTTCTTTATTTAAAATTGAGTCATGATATTATATTAAATTTCCCATCAAATATGTTAGTATCCATGAGTTTTGAATATATTTTGTCGTAAAAGAGAAGCTGCATAAACTCTAGTATATAACAAACACATACTTCAATTTAAAATTGAACGACCTTTGCTAATGATAAAAACAAAAGTTAATAACGATAATAGAACAAATCTAAGTTGAAGTTAATGGAAATAACGAGTCAGACACCGAGTGTGTTTCCCATTAATTATTAACTGTTAATGACATTACTTGGTCTATTTATATTTGAGTAAGTTCATTGCCGGGGTTAATGGCATAATTAGACAGTTATGAGTCATTTTTTTAATAACAAAGGAGTAGCAGACGAGCACAGCACATCGAATGGTAAGTGGCAACTGCCGCTTAAGAACATTTGTAGTCAACCTTAGATAAAATAAGATTCATACTTTACGTCGACCAAAGACGAGGTCTAAGCTGAGGGCTAACCCGAATGCCTCGGAAAAATGTGTCTCCCTTACCGCGAAGGTATGCCTTCAAATCAGAACATAACAATGCTTAACTCTGCTGTTATAAGGCAGAAATAGATGTGTCGGTGGTGCTGCCGTAAAGGAACGTAATGTATCCTATTTCACTCCAATGATCCTGATAAATCCAACGGCACCTTATATTTTAAAATCTGCTAAGCTGTTTCCCCAAGAATGACACAAACGTACAATATATACATAGGTACATAAATAAATATACCAGTAAAACATTGTACCTCATATCTAATACAGAAACTAACTTTTTAAGCTTATATTGTAAAGTCGAAATCCGTTTACAAAATCAGTAATTTTAACCGACTTCCCAAAGGAAAGAGGGTATCTATTCGTCGTGTCTATATTTTTTACATCTAGTGCCATAGATATAAAAGGACAATACCATTGATCGCACTTAATGGTGTATTTTGTACGTGACTCCCATTCTTAAGGGAGACAGTGTTTACTTCTGGTAAGTTATGTCGTCAGCACTTGTAGCACGGATGCGGATATATGTATATGATGACTCGTAGAATATACTCGTATTATGCCGATAGAGGTGTTAATCTGTTCATTATTTTTTTAATATGTATGTTAGTCTCAGTATTTAGCACGGACTACAGCCAAAACGACTCGAAGGATTTTAACATACAAGGTGTCATTGCATTCCTCTGAATTGTAACAGTGCGATCGACCATATTTTTAAGTAGTCTGGTTTATTATTTCTATAATAATTGCTAGCAATAAAAGGGTAATGTTCTAGCGTATCCACTTATACTCTTAAACTTATTATTTTATTGCTTATTATCTACGATGGATCGACTACTGATTTCCATATTTCTACGTATCATCAAAACAGTGCTACCGGTCTAGACGGCAGCGGAATCAGTACAGTGAGTCAATTGAATGAAGCACCAAGTCAACTTCAAGTTTTTCTAAGTTGTCGTTCGTAGAAATTAGCTATCCGCGAAATTAATAAGAAAACATAGATGTTCATAGTACCAATGGAAGTTTTCAAAAATCCGTGTTTTGCTTTTATTTCAAACAATGATTTATGATATAAATTGGCTGGATTTTGAAAGAAAACTTGTTTAGAAGCTTAGATCAGTTGACGATTGATGATCACAGACTAAATAACAGTACTGAGTTAACATGTACAGAATGACAGTACAACTGGCAAAATAAAAATTCAAAATTGTACACTGGAATAATAAATAATATGAAGAATTCAATTTTTTTTAGCTAGGTTATTTAAAATAACCAAATTAATGTCGATGGAATTTTTTTTTTCATTTCAAAATGTACGTTACATTTGTAAGTAAACATGACAGTTACTTGACTTATCTTAAATTTGAAGACAGTAGCTAACTTGATGTAAATGCGCCTCGAACAGTTATGGTGCTCGATTTAGTTGACGCACAACAGAAATGTATGGCACTAATGGGCGATTGATTCGTAGTAATGTGCTCTAGGTTTGGTGGAAACCCAGCGGTCAATGGATCTGTTGTGTAATATTTTGGACTTCCTGAGTCCATTAGGATCATTTTAAATCACGGCGCCCCGCAACTTGTGGGTTTAGTCGACATTGGACAGATTCTGCTTAAGACAGATTCCGTATTGGACAGATTTTGAAAAAAAAAAATAAGGTAGCACATACGAATCTCTAAATTTATGTACTCTTTATAGAAATAACATATCTTAATAAATACGTGTATAGTGTTCACTACAAAACAGTTTTATACAATTGTCTATTTTTTTTTCAAAATCTGTCCAATGTAGAATCCGTCCAATTTCGACTAAACCAACTTGTGGAGGTTTTAACCGGATTAAAAAGATAAACAACTGATGGGTGACCGCTTTTGCCTAACATGCATGCTTTCGAGTTTCGGAGGGTATGTTAAACCGTTTGTTCGGATTGTTATTATTGCAGAGTAATCTTTTAATTAGTGGCCTTCGTGATATTTGAAAATATCCGACACAAATTGGCTGTTAACCAGTTCTTCCATCCACTGTCATCATTCTTTATTATTCACAAGTGGACAGAGGAGGAATATCCTAATCTTACTCACGTATACTTTTAGTCCTGTATGTCCCAAGATAACAAAGAAAATAACATAAAAAATCCTTCCTTGTAAAGATTTAAGGCGCAATGATCGAATCCGTTCGCGATACTATAATTTTCTAATTAACCCCATGTCAAAAAGAGGTTTCTCCACTAATCCATATTGAATTATCCTGGTAGTTTAGGCTCCAGGCCTCCTTCAGGTGTCTGGTGGGACCCGTTGTATAGTGAAACATAATTTATGTAGTAATTTTAAACCATTTCATTACTATATCTAATTAGTCGTATTTATGATGCTAATAATTTTCCTGAGTTTTCTTGCCACATTATCCTCGTTAGAACTGTCCGTTTTTCTCACAATCATCATTAAATGATAGTTTTTATACGCATTGTTCGAATGCAATCAATGTTTGTGATGAATCTATCATTGTTATTACTAACTTATATCAGAATCAGGAAGATGATAAAGTTATATTTATCAAGTTCAAGTTTATTTCTAGATTTCTATTAAATATAAACTGTGTATAGCGTACAAAACGCGGTAATTTGATGTGTTGAAAATTTTGTGTTACGTAAGGCGAAAGACATATAATACTTATAATTACAACTACTATTCTGACAATTTGGAAGAATGGTATTCGGAGAACGGCATGATGGGAATTTATGAAGACGCCACTTCAATGTACGAGTTGTTGGGTATTCCGCGTGAGATGTTTTCGCAAAAGTGGAAAACAAAACATATTTCACATTAGTATTTCATATGTGTAAGTCACAGGCAAATAAATAAAATACACAGGACTGTAGAGCGGATGTTGTCAAGATGTTCACACGAAAACTCTCACACTGACTGAAGTTTGATACATATTTCAGAACAACTTATTACCAATTGGTGACAAGTCATGGCAATCACTTTATCTCACCATGACAAGTACATTACAGCAGTAATACGGCTACTGCCTTATATACATAGATACTTAGTTCAATGTCTTTGGTCACAGATCCAATATTAGTGATGTAACCTCAACCTTGACACACTCTTAAGTTCACACGGAAGAAGTTATTTAGTCGTTTAAGTAATCAAGTTTACTCAAACACTAAATTGCTAGTGTCCACAACGACACTTTAAATTCGCTGCTTAAAATTAATTGGACAAAGGAAGGACATGCTATGGATTATTGTGGAAAGCTGCGTCCAACAGTGAGCGTTTAAATAGATTTTAAATCACAGAACCTTTACTGGCATGCACTTATTACGTTATGATAAAGGTTGCCCTATAGAAAGTTTGGATTTCACCGACTTTACGCATTAAACCTTTTGTGTTTTAACGCTTATTTTTTATGCAAAAAAAAAATAATTTAATGGCACACATTTGTGAAAAAAAGGGAAGGGTCAGGAATAACAGAAAACATAATTATATAACATTGGGCATACGACGGAAAATTTTAATTTTAACATAAAAAAGAAAATATGACGCAAAGTCGATTCAAACAAAACATACACGCAAGAAAACAATGAAAATCATTTTTGCTCCTTCTAACACACTATGTAGCACTTCTTAAGCATGTGCCTAATAAAGAGAAAATTCACCAAATCCAACTCTAAATTAAAATAATTGCACTTACTGTCATAATCACACGTATCAACATTTTTTCCGATGCATTTTCCATCACTATGACCATTTTTCTGATTACTTGGAACTTTAAAAACCATTTTGAAATTACTTTATCGACAATAATATAATGTCATCTAACTTTATAGACCGCTCACTGTTTAACGCGACCTTCTTTCGAGGTAAGATTCTTATGACAAGAGTAAAGTAAATTTTCGCGAGATTGTGATATTTGCTGTAACTATGAACATTGAATGATTCGTGATTGACCACGGGGTCAAGTGACAGTCGCACTACTCATAGCGTATATCTACTGTGAGGGCCCGAAAAAGACTAGCAATAATTCGCATTATCGCTTGATAACGAAATTAATAAGTGATATTTGAGCCATCGATTTGGAGATTAGGATTATTTGTTACTATACATTTCACCAATGTTTGTTCGTAACCAAGTTTAGTAGAGTATAATGTAGGAGTAATGAATTTCGGAGGTCTGATATTCAAGTAGTCTGCAGAGTAAAGTTTGTAGGGAGTTTTTGTAAGGTGGTTTTGTAAATTGTTATGATTCAATCGGAGACTAACCGGAAATCGTTAGAATCATTAGAATCGGAATAGAATAGTTTTGCGATTCTATGGTAGGGTATAATTTCCAGATGATTTACATTAAAGGCGATCATCTTAATCCTCATTGATTGATACAGCTGTGATAGGCTTCAGGACACCGTTCTATATGAATTTTTAGAGATGTCCATGGACGAAATTAACTTGATACAGATGACCTGCATGCTCGTTTGTGATTGCAAACTTATCAGAATATTAATATTTTATCAATACACCAAGTGCATAATTTGTTCAAAAAGTTCCAACCTCATATAACACATTTTGTTACTTGAATATTATATATTTTGCATTTATTTGCAATAATAAATTTCATTGCAGTAATTATTTTCATATAGCCCAATTAATCGAATTCCAATCGATGATGATAAATTAATATTATCCGCACATAAAAGCATGCAAATAATTGCATAAAAGTGACTGCTCTTAATGACAATTTTTTCAAACTTTCCATATTTTAATCATACTTATGATATAGGTTTGAAAGAAGAAGAATGATTAACGTCTTATCCAAGTTTTATAAAAGTGGAACCAGTTTTTCTCTATTTACATACAAGTTACAACATTTAAAAAATACTATTTGCAACGTATGCCGAAAGGAACAGCCTTTTTAGATAAAATTTAATTTACATACGTAAGCACTCAGCTTATACGTTATCAATTTTATATCATCGAATTCGCAAACATACAAGAAATTCCTATCATAAATATTATTTAGATTGCAACCGATAGCTATTATCGCCGGACACTGTAATTTCTTTTTATCATTCATTACCCAAAATAATAGATAAATTAAAATCCTAATATGAAAAAACAAACGTTTGTCGTCAGGAAAGTCGACACGGTTTAAGACATGCCGAAAATCGGCCAAGTGCGAATTGGATTCGCGCACCGAGGGTTTCGTACAAACCTGTTTGATTTTGTTACAGCTTAAAGATATTATAGATCCGAGTATTTAATATGAACTTCAGTTTAATACTTTCTCAAGCGTTCATGATGTTGTGAGGAAGATGTTGTAACTAAAAATTTACGCTTTTCGCAATTATCATCATCATCAACAACCCATTAATGTCCCACTGCGGGGCACGGGTCTCCTCTCAGAATGAGAAGGATTAGGCCATAGTCCACCGCGCTGGCCAAGTGCGT
>DWIJ01000619.1:0-10659 GCA_018248315.1 Chioides albofasciatus
TTTAAGCTGTAATAAAATCAGACAGGTTTGTTCGGAACCCTCGGTGTGCGAGTCCGACTCGCACTTGGCCGACTTTTTATTTACCTAATAAGGTAAATAAAAATTTTCGAAAGAAGAAATAGTAGACGATTATATCTACTCTCAATAAAACATGTTGTATTATTTCCATTTATTTAGTTTGTCCAATTGCTTAATATTACCTCAAAAATTGTATTCATTTACCATTTCAAAACACAACATCTTAGTCAATTCATTACGTCTGACATCTTCAACTATTCATAAACAAGACGGGTAATGAGAACTCGTAGCTAGAATAATAACAAATGCCTTTTATGCTAGTAATTTGCCGGGGGATTGAAGGAAAGTGAACCTGTATGCCTGGAGAAGTAATTACCTGATGAAATATTCAACGACTCATTATTATTCTTTACATATTTTCCAATTTAAAAAATCCTTAGGAATTACTATGTAGTCGAGTAGACAAAATCTAGAAAGATATAGCCATAGCGATTTCCGACAGACGTGTTACTCGGAAATTTTTTTAAGCGAGTTTTTGATTTTTAAATTGATTATGGTATCAAAAATTAAATCGCCATAATTACCAAATTAAAATTATATCAAGTCTTTAGGAAAATGTATGTACCTAGTTAATATATATTTTCTAAATATACTACATTTTTGTACTGTTATAGTAAAAAATACAATTAAAAAAAGTGGCAACCCTAACCGAAACTAATCTCCAATATAAATTAAAGAGCTTAATGCTTAATACGAAAAGTTTCAGCAAACATTGTTTTCCCCGGGAATCATAGTATAAACATTAACTTTATGAATTTTTACTATATGAGTATAATCTCGGAAAGCTAAACAGACGGACGTATGTGGGTTTGTGGCTTTAATATAAATGAACGCAGAAAGTTTCGGCATTTCCAGATGGTTATTAAATTTCAGTAGGTATCGGGCGGATTACGAGAGTTCACAAATTGCATGAGCTCTGACACGAGAAGTTACGGAGCACGTACACAGTTCCGTTGAATATGTGTATTTTGTTTAATATAGACATATTGCGGATATTACAGTTGCGGATATTGTTTGTTGAGTGTATTACGTTTCGATTATTCGATTGTATTATGTATGTTATTGGAATTCATGTTTGGTCGGGAAACTATAAACTGCTGTTTTATTCTGAAGTATTTTTAGATTTTCTTCCGATTCAAAATTGCATGTTCTGTTATAATATTTTACGATTCTCTAATATCTGTAAGGTATTTAACATAGTTTTATGACTGATATACGTACAGTCGTACAAAGTGTGTATTTTGTTTAATGTAGACATATTGCGGATATTACTGTTGCGGATATTAATTGTTGAGTATGTTACGTTTCAATTATTCGATAATATTTTGTAAATATGTATGTGTTATTAGAATATAAGTTTGTTTGGGAAACTATGAACAACTATTTTCTTTTGATGTATAGTTAATTCTTCTGAACACAATTTGCTTAGTTTTTCTTAGAAGAAGTTACGATAAATATTGAGATTCTATTAATATTCTATTACGTGTACTGTATTAAATATCTATTCATGATGAAAATTAGTAAAGAAATCCGTTAAATATGTGTGTTTTTTTAATAAACATATTGCGGATATAACTGTTACGGATATTGTTTGATGAGTGTATTACGTTTCGATTTTACGATTGTATTAGAATGAGTCGATATTGTATTATGCTTTGGTTATTTGCAATTCAAATTCACATTATGTCGGAAATCTATAAATCGCATTTATTATCGTCTGAGATCGTTCTTAGATTTTATAAATATGTATGTTACTAGGCGTTATGAATACTTATGATGCGTATTGCCATATATGACAGTTGACTAAGTATTGCACTTTTATGTTTAATTATAGTTTATATATATTATAGTTTATTAAATTATAGTTTATTAAATTGAGATTTATGACGAATTTAGTGCAATCTACTTATTTGTTTGGAAGGAATGTAATTTTAACTGGCATAAAAGTATTGCAATCAATTTAAAACAACACACACCTATGTAAGTTACAATTACAGCACTCATAAAAGACGCCCAATCAAAGCAAGCCGCAGTGGGAATGCACGTCATATACTCGTATGTACTGTGTGATGCAGTTCCCGAAAACGGAACCATTGCCTGTCTCGTGATCGCTTCAGCGGTGCTCAATATGGAATGGTCGCTTTGTGTCTCGCATTGCACACAGTTTAGATTCGGTGTCCCTGAAGCGTGTACAGTCGACTAGAGCTGAAAGACCGAGTTGCTAATTACGCCACCCAGCGGTCGGACGCTGACAATGGCTTTATGACAAGGAGAATAAATTTCACCAATTCATTTTATTTTGCTGTGGCTTTTTGTTGGAGTCGCGCTTCCATTGTATCGAAAATTGTCTGTTTAGAATCATTCGCGTCCTGTTTAAATTGCTTTTGAAACTATTCCAATAAGTCCCCGTATTTTAATATTAATTTGCCCAAATGTGTATGGCAATAGGATTATGTATTTTCATTATAAACGCATTAATAAAATATATTTGGGTTTCATTATACATTTTTTTAATATAGTCCAATTTAAAATATAGTTTAAGTAATACTTTAGAGCAATTTTAAGTATGGTTTAAGTAATGCTTCAGAAATGTAAAGTTATGACTACAAACAAGTTTCTTAACTTCCACTAAAAGCTAAGGGTTGTTGTAATGTATCCATGTGCTCCTAGTTCAGCACATTGTAGTACGAATACTGCTGTTACATTTATCCATTAACCAGTTTTCTATTGCCAGACAGATGAAGCACTTTTACTGTGATACTGCGTTTGGCTCTGTTTATTGGTATCAATTTTGTAAGATGCTTTTGTGTTCGATTAATAATTTTTTTCAGCATCTACAAGATGACAAATAGTTGTTACTCTAAGTACAAACAGCAATACAGTACTTTTAGAAGACTATTCTTTTATTTCTATTTAATTTCAAGGAAAACTTACAGCTAGAAACGAAGTAATTTAGAAAATTTATGTAATTTGATGGCCAATTACAAAGTATAGACTGATTTTTATAAAAATGCGAGATTAAATAGTGCCTTATGTAATTGTTACATGAGTCATAATCGTTAACAAGAGTTATATTACGTTATGGTGAAGTGACATAACATTGAAAAAGTTACTAGCATATAAGTATATAGCTATAATAAACATAGATTTAGACGTATAGATTTAGATTCTATCACCTACCGTTCACTTAGAGGAACTGTAAGATCGAGCGCCACTAATTACGAGACCGGGATGCTAAAATGGCGTGATGACAAAAAGAATAAATTGTACCATTTCATTCCGTACTGCGGACGTGTGTCCCCTTTCCGTTGAGTCTGTCTCGACAAAACGCGGATGTGCACTTGACAGACTAAATAAGGATTTAAATTGAGAGAATGTTTGGAATTGTGAATGGCGTATAAGTAAAATAATAAAAGTACTACTTGCGATACATGTAGAGCAGTGACATTTCTTTGGGCGATTGACTAATGTTGTGACCATCTTGTAACTATTAATACTCGAAGTAGCAAAATTCAGCGGGATTAATATTGCCACCGAAATATTTTACCTTGTGAAAAAAGTATAAAGCTAACGGAAATTGGGTAAAACCTGTGTGGTTCTACCGCCAGACGTATTTTTAGTAGGAACCAGTATTTGGTTTTGGTGGAACGGTGAAGATGCTGATTGACTTATCACGTAGGTAGGCAATCATATTAGCCCTTAGGAGTTGCAGCGTACCTGTATTCAGCTTTAAATAGAACCTTTGTTCTACATGGAGGTAATTACATATGTAATATACCTATGTGTATAGGCGACACTGACCACTTTCCATCTGATAGACTGCATGTACGTTTTGTACTTCATTTTTTTAAAAAAAGGTAAACTGTCAACCTCCACTAGTTAAAGAAGCACCCTGAGAAGAAGAAAATTATACCCAAAGACGTAAATTACGGGAATATAAATATAAACCGGCGTAATTGCTTTTGTGAGACCCTATTTGTGATTTTATATTGCATACATTTACTACAGTCTCCACTTTGGTAAAAGCTTAAGCATAATTTATACCATGGTTAAGCAAGATATTTATGCATTCTTTGCATTATTCATGCGGTTTTGAAAATTATTTAAAGTATCATCACAGGTCTGTTTTATTTTACTAACAAAGCCTACGGGTTCTTTTCAAGAGGTTTCGTCGCGAGGCTCTATTTACAATGCATGAAGGACTGTATTACTGATATTTTTAATGGTATGAAAGAATAAACAAGAATTATGCATTATTAAGTAATTTTATAAATTATTACTGCTCTAAAGAACCAATTCATTCCGCTTCCTCCAGACACTTCTTTGATGAAATCGTACAGAGGACTGATAATCCTTCTTTATAACTATGTGTACTTTACCATATCCTTCAGTCCAGGAACTCATTTGGTAGTATTATTACGACCGGTACAACAATGTAATTAATTCTGTTTAGCAGTATAAAGGTCAGGTCGACGAAAACCGCGGTCATAGAATTACGTATTTCGAATTTTAATTTATATTTTTGCTATAGTCACAGTGTGACTAGCCCTATACATGTAGCGTAGACTTAGGCCCGATATCTATCATCAATCTATTATTCTTTTTGTCTACTAAAGATCGACAATTGACAATTTCTGCCTACAAGTTATTGACAAGCTCTTTAGTAGGTAAACTTGAATAGAAACATTTAATTAACAAGCTTTAATAAGCTATTACTTAAGTTATGTAAATGTATGGAAACACGACACAAGAACGTTTTACGTAGACAATTCAAACAAAATTTGTATGATTGTTTCAACGAACAACCAACAAACACATTCAATGCAGCTCGTAGTTAGATTAATTAACAATTTGTGATACTCATGGAACAGTCGGCACTAATGTGTTGCGGACGGAGCGAGAGCAACATTGCACTGAGAAGTTTTCCAATCTAACTTCACTACATGAAGAATGGGATAGCTACATCGCATGCACACGATATTTATCTTGTAGTTGCGGTGAATAATAGCAACTAAAAACATATCTCGAACTACACTTCAGCGGTTATAGTCAGCGCTGACTAGTTTTGGAAAAGGGGAGTATACTAAAACTAAGAATATAAGGAAAGTTAGGGAGTGTTTGCAGAACAGGATTGAATGTAAACTGTTGACGGGCATTTTTTTATTTACAAAGAACGATGCTTTTGACACACACAGCCTCACACGAGGTCCCTTGTGCTATTGCCGTCGGTGCTCGTCGGTGCCATGGAAATATATTACAGACGAATTCACAAACACTCAGATCCAGAAAAGAAATTTAAATTCATTATTTATATATCCGTTAGCCCGGTATGGTGACCGCTCCGCGACGCGGGTTGCCAATTATAAAATACAGATGTGTTTGATGGTACAACCAGAATAGTTCGACTGGGAGCTGTCATCGCCTCATCTATTCCTAATGTAAAGTATTTCTGGCCTTTTGGTAAAAGGGTATGGATACTGATTCAAATATTAGGCTATAATATTAGTGGCAACGCCTCTACAATCAGCTACAGGTTAAAACGTATTCTACATGGACTGTCGAAGTGAAAAGCATGCATGTTTGTTACATCGACATTATAGAAAGTTGCTTTAAACGGTGCGTTAATATCGTTGTCTTCCAGAGAAGTGACGCGACAGAGCAGGGAGATAGTAATGGGTTCCTGTAAAACCACCTGTGCAGCCTAGATGCGCGTGTTCCACAGAGCAACACAACAAGCAAGTTTTCCAATTTAACTTACAGCCGCGTTAAGATATTGCTTGGTGTTATAAAGCAGACGGTTGCATTCATTCCCAAATTATTTTCTTTGAAAATTTGGTCAGTATGTATGTATTACAAATAATATAAAAAAATATAATAGAAGTACAAACGTATTTGTCAGTAAAACAATAACATAACTATAAACAATTATAAGTATGATTTAAATTCATGGGTATAGATATTGTAACAAAGCTTAATACATTTATAAAGGGATATGTATATGTACTAAACCTCAAAACATTTTAGACGAGATTAAATGTATATACATAGAAGTAGGATCAAAAAAAATAAAAGCTTATTAGTTTAAGTTATTGCAAAAACATGTTGCCAAGATCTAGCGCCTACCCACTAAACGTTATTAATACAGACTATAAAATTTAATACAGTAGAAAGGTTTGTCCTGCGTTTTATTTACGCGTTTATATTTCACGTTAAAAGAAACTAGTCACTCTCAAGGGAAGGTGTACCAACTATTCTAACGTACGTAAGAGATTAAAGGACGTTATTCAGCATGTCAAGCCAGCGAGCGAAATGTTCTGTATAAATAATCCCGAATAAAGCCTTCACACAAAATGGGCGACACAAGTGGGGGGAAGGAGATTTATCCCCTTGAATCTAATCTTGCGGATGGCGAAAAGAGCAGTTTCTACAAAAATTTCGTCTCAATTCTCGCGTCCCGTCCGCGACTGTATATTGAGACAATTCTCTTTGTTGGCTCATTCGCGGATGAATTAGTGCTTGCCGCAGGTATCAGATGGTCTTGAGCCAACTATATACCGCTAAGCTATCTGTTATTATCACTGGGTACAACTATATTAAAATGTAAATTGTATTATGTGTAATGTTTTGTTAAACAAATGCCAAATGAAAATTTTAAATTATTTTTACATTAGCCTATGTTTATGAATAATTTATATTGCTTGACCTTATAGGCTTTCATGCGACTGTATCAAAAATTGTAATACCTTTACATGTGACGAGCAGAACACGTGGCATCGCCCGTTGCGTTACATTAACAGAATTTTCACGCAGATCTCTTGTTTTTCTCGTATTAAATATAGCCTTTGCAAAATGTTGTGACAGGATTACTCGTATATCGAAAGTGGGTAAGTACATGTTAAAGTTATTTACAAGATTTTGTTGCAATGAAAAAATATTATGGTTTTGTAAATTGACTAGATTCAAAGCAATTTATGCATGAGAAAGACTGCAATGTACAAATTTAAAACACGCGATAATGCAACAGAAAATTTATATTAAAAAAAGCATTTCACAAATATTATTTACAAACCCCATACAATTAAACTTTTACTTTAATACACGGTAAAAAAAGATTCAAAATAAACCATAACGAAGCAAAATATAACGAGTCATAAAGTTTGAGTTGAAAACTTGGTTATTTAACAAAAGCCGAAATTTCCTGGAACTTAATATGAATGATATAATTACAGAAGCTTTCTCGGAGTAACATGCAGTGCACCGCACGATTTCGTTTCACCTAATGACTCACTTGTTTTAATTATTTCTATTTAAATGGTAACGTGAGGCTAGTTTGAGGTTGAACTCTAAATAAAAAATAAATGCAAAATAGCTCTACACTACTAGCACTAATTATATTCTGCACATTTATTTGTAAAGTTGAAACACACGTGATCGGTATACTAGTAGTAGAGCTCCACATTACTACTACGAAAGTCGAATAATTTTACGGACACGACACGATTTAACGACGTCGTTAAACATTGGAATGAATTTTGTAAATAAATAATTGTGATTTAACTAATTTAATTTTGTGAAGAAACCTTTAAAACACTTCGTAGGTCACAATCCTCATAAAACATCCATAAAGTTTTCCCCAAGTGTGATATACTTACTGGTACATGATGGCTATAAAATCTTGAAGCCACGATGAAATTCTAATGAGGTAATCAAACTAAGGCGGATGAAGATCATAGCGCTTCTTTCGAAATAAATTTGATATGTATCCCGTATCTGCTATTGTTTAAAAACCTACTTAAGACTATGAAAACAAAAATTAAAATCACATAAAACGGAACGTATAAGTACCTACAATGATAAAGTCTAATGATATATGGATATCTGCCTTTGATGTCACAATAACTTTTTGTACCAAAATATATAATTTAAAAGTAACTGTGTTACATTCAAAAGTAATATGTCGGGATTTTTCATAAAGGTTTAAAAATATAACTAGAGCATTATTATGAAAAGAAAAACCTGACTGCATAATAATATAATATGCCTGTCATTCTCACAATTTAGACGAATTGCGTTACGTTTAAATTCAATGACACCTTTATATTGAAATCCGTCAAACCATTTGAGATGCAGGGCATGCCAACGTATGTACACGTACGAAAATTACCCTTCGCAGTCGGGTAAATACGTACGAAGCCACAGTAGGAATACGAAAGAATTAAGTAGGGTAACAATATATAGTACAAACCAAACAAACCCGTTCGGGTCTCACGACTAACCGCGTTTAGACAGCTCGCACTGAGTGCCACACCGCACTATCCGCGCCACGGGGGTGCGCACTCACATTTTTATCATTCTCGCACTCGTATACCTGGGATGCTTGGTGGCTCGGGACAGGTGGCTTCGGGTTCGATTCTGGGCAAAGTTTTGTTGTAATAAATTTTGTATTGGAGCTAAAGTGTTGGTTGTTTAATTTTTGTAAGGTGCAAAAGGAAGTTAATATTAATTATTATTTTTATTTCAATTCACACTATTATTTTTGTCTATTATTTCTTTCTTTATCTTCATTCAATGCCTGTCTTCTTAGCACCGCATTATTTGATCTTTCCCAAGATAGGCTATTTGGTAATAAAAAACCACAATTGGGCTTTAAATTTTATGTTCGCTTATATAATCATCTAAAAGGCAATTTAAATCTTGAAAACACAAATTAGCCACTATCACGACACGTGCAAGTTAATTAAGACTGGTTTGTTAATGAATTCACAAATACATGTTTGAGAAAAATTTTAATTTTATAAATACTTTAAAAACTGCCTAAGTTGCCGCTTATTGCGCTGGTATTCCTGATATATAACCCAATTAACATTATTTAAAACGTGACGCTTAACATTTACATTTATATTGTTTTAAATTACAATATATTACTATTCTATATACCAATCTATTATTATCTTTTCGATAAACTAAATTGAAATCTCTGCCAGTAAAATCTAGCAGCATTATCTCGCTAAAATGCCAAACTTACTTGTTGGCCGAGGTAAGCTCCAGCTCTTGGTAACCGGAGGCCTTAATTAGTCGCGAAGACAATTGTTTGTAAAGAAGCTTTCTTTCCGGTCCACACGGTCTCATCGTCTTTATGGCGAATTACATTTAAAATCCACATTACCATCTCGACATGCATTTAACATTTACACCTAAAATAAACAATTATGCGTTTTCCTGAATCAATTGACGAATAACGTATTAAGTGTAACACGCATTAAGCGTCGTATTTCATTAACTTAATGTGTTTCGAAACTAATTAATTTACTCGCCGTTACTAAAAGGTTTATTCACCACTTGCTCATAATATTATTAATTTACGGTCATTTGAGTTGATGGTCAAACCAAATAAATCGCAGCTTATTACTAATTGGGCTAGTGATTTGTTATCTGGATGACCGCAGATAGCAATTTCACGTCGATTGAGACATCAATTCATCTCTCCGATAAAAATAATACTTCTGATCTCCCTACTATCCGTATTATCTTAAAAGACTATGCTTAAGGGCTTCATACATGATACCTTCAGTAACTTCTTCTAACTCCGTTTTTCATCTACTGTGATCTTCAACACGTATTAAACGCGAGAACTAATCTCTTTTACGGAAGGCTACTCACTCCGGGATTATAAACACACTTCCTACTTCAACTTATAAAGACCACCTATTATTGTAAGTCTTCAAGGGACAGAACCTCATTAAAATTCCGGGTTAAACCAAAAATGCTCGCACTCATCTAACGGTGACCACTGAGCCGAGGGCCGCCAGGTAATCCTTCCCTTGGCCTCGTCAGTTCCCTGACCGATCTTAGTTAATCGCATTGCATTAATTATACACCGTATTCGTTATTCAGCACGCGTTGTGTGCAAAATTTCCTGTTTACAGCCCTCAACGGGCCCGGAAGCGCGTTCAGTTTATGCGTAAATGAATAATAGCGATTAAGCGGTACACTCGCGGCCCGCTTGTAATTTGTAAACGTTACTCGTGCAATTGCTGTGTCGGCCTCGAATAGCACTACCTGTCTACCTGTGGATGCAGTTAGACGATAAATAGCTGCAAAGTTATTAATTTGCTGCTAACACATACGGCTAAACTCAGAGTCATCGAAAACTCATTAATATCATTTAATATCCTATAGCTGGACACGTGTCTCTTATCGGAATTATAAGAATTAGGCCATAGTGCATCGCGGTGTCTAACTGTGGATTGGCAGACTTCAGGCCTCAAGAATACCTGTTTGATGAAGGTTTACTCAGGGTTTTTTTAGGTTTAGGTTTAAAGACATTTATTCTCATAAAGACTTACATTAGTCACTTACATGAGAACATTAAAACTAATAACAAGATTTTTTTTATTCGTTACGTTCGTCATTATACATAGGTGTAGAAGTATGAAACCGGAATTTTGTTCGACAAGTGAAACGTCTGTTGTTTGAAAATGATTAGAAATATTTTGTTCAAAACTATTTCCATTACTAGTTATACATTTTTCCCACCTCCCCCATAGGTCATGAAAGCCTCGCAAAAAAAATTGACCTTTT
>DWIJ01000620.1:0-10653 GCA_018248315.1 Chioides albofasciatus
TCAGCATTTTTCGATAATCCTTATAGTTTCGGATATCGCCCTGAAGGCCCACTTGAAAAATTCACCCTGTATAAAAACCTGTTTTTTAATATTCTTAGGTCTGTTTCTTTATATCGACTTTGTTTAATCACAAAATCCTACCATGTGGTTATAACTTTCATCTGTTCAAACCAAAATATTTCTTCATAAATAATATTATTAAAAAAAAGAGGCATTGTTAACAAAATATGGCAGATAGTGTTTATTGGACATTTAGACAAAGTAGATAAATTTATAGTAACATAATTACTACGTTTAATTTTAAAATTACGATTTCCACTTTCTGTACAGAAGTCGTGGTAAGTGAAGTTATGGAGAATTTAAATAATATCTTAATAAATTTCTGTTTACTAGGTACATGTTTACAAAGAGGTTTAACTCAAGATCAAGCTTCATAAGGAAAAAATACGCGGAAAAATGTCTGGTATTCCGTATTAGATTTACATGAGTCAACATCTTTTGTATATCCTTCATCGGTCGTAATAAGGGTGACGTTGAGGACGTTGTGTGGGATGCAACGATATATCGAAAGGTCGATAATATCGACTATAACATTTTTATATCATTTCATCATCATCATTTTATCATGCCGAAAAGAATTAAAATATCCTAATTGAAAACTTTAAATAATGCAAATAAGTGTTGCTACTTTATAGGTCGCCGAAAACAAGGGATGTTAATATGATGTGAAACTTTTGATTAATTCATAAATTATGTTGATAGTACCGCGCTAAAATGTTCAATCTTCTAAGTTACAGATATTTTTTGCCTATCAACATCAACTTTGATATAAATATCGATATCAAATTTGCATCCCTAGTTACGAGTATTTTGACCGGCCTTGCTCAATGTAATGTTGACGACTCCATAAATGTTTCATAGAACGTGATTCAAATATTTTATTCCATAACATTACGCACGCATCATTATAATATATGTAATCGGTATCTGATTGAACGATCTTTAAGATGAAGGAGAGTTGCCGCAACTGGTAGTTTAATAAAAACGTGTAAAGGATGTTTTTAATGTTTGTATTCGTCGTGATACATTTAGTAGCAGTGTAGTTTTTTATTGGTTTAGCCAACGAGTTTACAGTTCACCTGATGGTAAGTGGTGGTTGCATCCCATAGACATCTGTGACCAATTTTATATAGAACAGATCCATGAAGCCCATCACAGATGCTTTTACACTTCTGAGGATTAAAATGGTTACCTCATAAGTAAGTCAACTTCACCTTCCAAGTGGGAGTTTGGTGGTACCTCCCAGATCGAATCGTACCGGCGCTACCACCTTAATCCTCTATCACCGTAGTGATACGTAGGTACATATTTTTTAATTCCTTCGAGACATTCCGAGTTAGTTACTACTGCACTCGGACAGACATGTACGGTTACAAATAAATCTCGATATCTACATTATAAGCAATCACCTAAAACATTATTAAAATCATGGTCGTTAAAATCATGATCAAGGAAATATGTATTTCAATGTGTAGAAAATTGTTTCAATCTTTTTATTAAGAGTCACGGAAATAGGAAGTAACTGGTAAAACATTTTCCTTTTTGATTGATTTTTGTTTTGATTTATAGAAATTCTAACGAATTTCCACAATGGTTTATAATCCAACCGTGTAGGACAGAACAGCAGTAGTCAGAACCTCAAACAGTAAGCGATCCCGACAAAAATCACGTAACCTGATATGCACTAAATTAAGTCTTGGGCCCTGCCGTAATAAATGTGTTAAGCAGTTTAAAGGTATAAACACTAGGGCCCCATTGTTGGCCGATCACAATCGGTTGGGCCACACAAAAGGCGTATCGTGGTAGCGGGCGGATGACAAATGGGGCGAGCTCGGCCACCCATAGCGTTTCCACCGAATGTGCTAAATTTGAAAGCTCTGCGGTCGCGATGTTGAGGTCACGATGCGAGTGGTTTGGGGACTAGGTTCTGTGGTTGAATGCGTTATCAATAATCAATCTATCTGTAATTTGCCTACTAAAGATCGAAAGATGGACGTTTGGCAATTTTTATACGCCCTTTATTAATAACGAACAGAACACGCGGCTTCGCCCGTTGTATTATATGTATTATCGAAATTCTCACGTGGATCCCTATTTTTTTCTCATATTAAATATAGCCTATGTTCATCAGGTATAATGTAGGATTCTAATCGTGAAAGAATTTTTCAAATCGGTTCAGTAGTTTCGGAGCCTATTCAATTAGCTTCGATTAGATGCATTAATAATTAATAATACTCTACCATTTTATACTAATGAGTCGTAAAACTTATAACTTTCATTGATCGCAAAGATAAGGTATAATTATTTTAGCTTAGGTCTTAGAGTGCTATTCCGGTTAAAAAAGGATTCCGTAGAAGGTTGAATGGAATTGACTAATTTTAGAGTCTACCTGATAAAACATGTAAAAGGATAACGAGTGTGGTTTGACTGGTACTACCGTCACACTTATTTCTAGCGTAAAGTATTTTGTTTTTGTTTCGGTGGAAGGGTGGGGATGCCTGTCTGACCCAATCATCGCCATCACAGTCCTCAGGAGTGGCATCACACATAGTTGACCAAATGTAGAGCTATGTGGTAAAGCTTCTATATGTAAAGCTTCTACCTTGTTTTAAGACTGTGGTAGAACCCTCTGTGGTTCAACTCTGGTGGCACCAACGCCACACACATTTTTACATGATAATGCTGTGTTTTGGTTTGAAGGGTCTGTTAAAGAGGACATTCTTTTGCAAGGCGTTCCAGTTAAGTCTATTAGGATATCATCGCGTATGTGGCCTTATCGGGGGTTATTTACAGATGTCCATGGGCAGTAGTAGACACTTATCAGATGGATAGCAGTCCGTTTCCTATGTAAAAAAATCTTTAATCTATAAAAAAAATAAGCCACGTACCAAAATAGCCAAATTTTCCAACTGCCCACCCAATAAGACAACCGCTATCCAATAACAAATTAAACAATAAACAACTTTTAAACCAACACAATACATGACGTCACCATCCTAACTAATCGATGTATGACAGTTACACCATTCCAAACAAACTGATAAGTGACCGCAGTACTATACTTGGTACAGTGGGATCACGGTGTGAATCATTAAACGGGCGATAGGGCGGAGGTGACGCCGACAGATGGCGTTTGGTGCAAGCGATGAGCGATTGCTGATTGGGTTAATAAAACGCGGCTTTATTTTTGTTATAATAAGCAAGATTATGAACGGAAAAATCAGGATTTCTTTGGTGTTTTGTTGTTTTGTGTGTTTAAAATCTGTGATAAATGCAAGGTTACGCTTGTAAATACAATTACAAACGTCAAGCATAAATCTATTTAAGTTTTGCTTATTGACTTGAGATTGTTATCTAGTTCTCTACAATGTGCTAACACATTCTAGAGAATAACGTAAAAATCTCAAATCAATGTCATTACATTACGTATCGTACATATAAATAATACTTTGGATTACGAATGACTTAGATAAGGATATATCCAATATTATTAATGAATCTAAACTCGACTTAATTTTTTAAAATAAAGATAAAAGTCATCGCGGGCTAAAAGGGCACGAGACAAATTTGTATATTTAGCTAACCGTACTACAAATCTTTTAAAATATAATATATGCGGCTGTTATTATGCCGAAATGGAGGTGTTTGTATCTCGCCGCAAACAAACAGTGTTCCATCACCCAGTATATTAATCAAACCGCTTAAATCTCCTCACTCAGACCACAATCAAACACGGGTCGCATACACGGCCGATTAAATCCTTTGTTGTGTTGAAGAAAAATGGCCGTAGCACTATCTCGTTCGATACTATTACCAACAAGATTCGTGACTGCCGATACGATCCCGTAATGTATCGCTGATCTGTTCGGAACTCGATTTGCTAGTGTAAATTACATTTACATACATCGCTTTGTAGTTCTGTCGGTGTTTCTTTATTTTTACTTCTACTTCTTTGAAGATTTATGGGGTGCAATTTTTTTTTTAATGAACTCGTTCGCTTCCCGGCTAGGGAAAAATAATGTTGAATAACTAGTTTTCATTTTTATTATAATCGGCCTCGTAACTTCTTTTAACATTTTTCGCTAATCCTTATATTTTCGAATTTGGCCCTGAGGGCCCATTTGAAAAAATCACCTCATATTTAATATAGAAATGGTAACGCCTGTTATGAAAAATCAATTTGTATCATGGAAATCACCTTACATTCAATCTCGGTTAGCACTGGCATTTCTATGAGATTAACATTCACAGCTGTTTAAGATTAAATGCTCAAGATATCAAATATGTCGTCATCACGCCTTACTGAAGACGTACGATCGTAAATCAATATTTAAATTTCTACAACATGTATTGTAAATACAATACATTGTAAATTAAGTGATTATGGTCTAATCATAATCAACGGTATTAGTAATTCAGCTTCTGAACGGGGAGGTTCGGGTTTCGATTCCCAGACACGCTCCTACGGGCACAGATTTTCCAAAATTATACGCTATTAGAAATTAACTACCTATCGTCTCTATAAATGGTGAAGATAAATCCTAAGGATAATCGCATGTCCGAAAGTTCTTCAATACATACGTCGTCGAGGTTTTCTGATGTCTACCAATATACGCACTGCGCAGTGGACTTTAACCCTAAACGCCCCTCACTCTGAGAACCCTATGTCCAGCAGTGGGACTGTAATGCGTTGACGTATTGTTAGTTATAGCCCATCTTTGTGCGAGTTAGAAGGCTCTAAAGGTATCTAAGAAACAGTAAAGGCAACAAATCGTGCCGTTTGCATCCGCACGAGAATTGACATAATGGTGTATCGGGAGATCTTTACCAATTAACTTTGCCTCGTTTGTTTTGAATTAGTACTTGCGCTAGTAGTTAAATAGAAACTTAAACTATTTGACTCGCACATACTGTTTATGTAAAATTAGCTTAGCTCTATATTCTAAAATAATTGATTATTTACGGAATAACTTCTTCAAGATTGTAAGAAATATCTGGTTTAGTTGACAGATTATGATAGAATATAACGAAACTAAGTACTAAGAGAGATTCTATAAAACGAAACTAAATTAGCTACCACTACTGGACTATTTAGGATGTTCTAATAAATAGGAAAAAAACTACAAAATGGAAGAAAAGTTGCGAATTTTATCAAAAATTCTGTGACAATAAAATGTGGTTTTTTATTTTGAAATATTTTTAATACATCGATTACCTCAAACCTACACAGATTTACGATATCTGACAATTATACATAGTTCACTGTATACCACTTTACATGAAAACTTTATCCGTCAGACTTGAAAATAATTTCCACTACTAATCACAACAACTCGCGCTACAACTCGCCCGGCGCGAACACACCGCGTGCATTTGCACGAAGACGATCAGATCTCTATCTCACGCGCCACTCACGACTCTATAATTCTATTAATATGTAATTAATCGCCTCTCAATTGATGTTACACGTTACAAACAAATTATGGATAAGCAGTATCGTTAGATATCTCTCGCCACGTTTAATTTAATGACATTTGCTTTGTTTATACTGTCATTATCGCGTCGGCAGATTATTAATTGTTGTATGTCAACCATAAGCTTAAGATATTATTGGTTAGAATTGTCGTATAGAATGTCTTGTCCTAGTACATCCCTGCTTCGTCTATTCCGGTAGGTATATGTCGTAGGGGATAAAAAACGGATTATCTGTTAACTGAAACTTGGCCTCTCGATCGAGGGGTCCAAGGTTCAAATCCCAGGCACGCACCTCTGATTTTTCTAAGTTATGTGTGCATTAAAAATTAATTCTCACTTGCTTTAACGCTGAAGGAAAACATCTTGAGCATACCGGAGAGATTTATAGAAAAAAATCTCAAAGGTATGTGATGTCTACCAATACGCGCTTAGCCGGCACGGTGAAATATGGCCTAATTGTTCTCACTGCGAGGAGACCCGTGCCCAGCAGTGGGACAGTAATGCGTTGCTGATAATGATGATGATACGTGTTTGACGCGTTCTGTGTGTAAATGTAAATTAACCCCTACTTGTCTGTCGACAATAGTAGTGATTGCTTGGTGGTTGAAATCCAGCCCCTTGATCTTGGTTTCCAAGATTCAAATACCACGCACGTACCCTTGATTTTTCGAGCTAAGGACCTTATTAGAAATTAATTTTTAATTGTTTTAACGATGAAAGAAAACATTGTTAGGAAACATGCATATGTAACATCTTAAAAGTTTTGAAGTCTACGCACTTGGACTATGCGGTGTAGTATGGCCTAGTCCTTCTCATTCTGAGAGGAACCTCGTGCCCAGCAGTGAAACAATAACAGGTTGAAGATGACAGACTTCTATCAACAGGTATAATTTAAAGTCTGGATGTGGTACTGTCTATGTGTATGCCAACTATAGCTTATAACATCACAGCTTATAAATTTGTATGAAAACTCTTAAGCTAAAATACCACCTTCAGAACCAAGTCGTATACAGTAACCATAGATTCCCGTTGACTTGATATAAGGTTCACTCGTTGATAAATCTCGGTCAAATCATCTCAGCCCCATCTATCTGCAACTCGCAAGGCTCTACTTCAGTATAAAACTCGATCGTACCGACCAATTTCGCAAAAACTACACAACGCGATCCGTTGTACTGATCGCTGATAGGGTGCGGAGCGTCGACAGATTAAGTTTTGCACTAGGTCTGGTTTGAAAAATGGGGAAAAATATGCAAATATTTTGAGGTGTCATTTGATGATTTAAAAATAACAGATGAAGGCAGATGAAATTTTGCACTCGATCTGTTATGAAAAAATGTGCGAAAAAGTTTTTAAACTTTAAGGCAGTTATTGATATTTAAATACTTATCACACAAACTTACAATTGTATAAAAATGCATGAAATTGAAAAATGATGGATTATTTGAAAACATCAAAAATGTGACATAAATGGTAAGTAGTAACATCTATATTAATTTATTTTACAGATCCAATGATGTAGTTACCACCAAAACCAACCCAACAACATACAGATTCATAAAAGCCGACTACGAAATTAAAGCATCTAAAAACGAAACAACAAAACCTTTAAAAAAACACACCTAAGTTTGTGAAGTAGCAATCATCGTCTACAATTTTAATAACATTCTTAACTGGTGATGCGATCACAAAAAACTTGAGAATCACTTTTTTGCCATCGGTACCGGCACACACGGCCTGCGAGCGCTCGTATCGAGCCATCTAATATTATTCTGGGAACGGCCTTAATAAGTCACTACAGAATGTTATCTATTCCATTTTATCGGCCGCTCTGATAAGCATCTTCATCCAATTAGCCCCACAATGCAATATGGGCCGACTCGACTGTTATGACGGACTACATGGTAAATTCTGTACTGAGGTCTGTTCGCTTGACTACGCTAGATTTAAAACCAAAATGGTATATGTAGGAACGATTCTTATGAGTCTGCGTTTGTACATTGAAAGTAATTTTCTTTCTTATTGAAACTTGGACGTTAAAGCAATTTTCTTACGTATTAATGCGATGTGATATGTAGAGTGTAATACGATAATTATATGTAAATGTGATTCTTAAACCTGTTTCTGAAAACTACTTCGGTATGGTTCATCTGTTTGTAATACATTTGGGCAAAAGTTTAAAAATAGTGTTTAGTTTTCAAAAACGATTGCACATAGTCATTTGAACAAAAAGTTCAAGAAATAAATTCTATGTCTTAATGATTAAAAATTTCATTTCGTATTTCCCGGTTTTAGAAACTATTTATTTTACTGTTAATTTAATTAGCTTTTAAATTTCAATGGTTTATTTAGTTTAGTTAATTTATTACAGTTAGTTATAACGTTAGGCTAGCTACACAAAAAGACCAAATCCACGTCCAAACTACAAAAATAAAACCAAAATAACTTATTAGTATGCAATTCCTTACAACATCACCAAGTTAGACAATTTAACACCCTATTCACCGCGTTTAAACACTACATAAGCGGATCAGGCAGTATCTGTCGTTGTGCCGAAACATCGCGATACCTCCCGCGTTCGGTAATTTGATCGCGCGATATCAACGATACGTATCTCGACATTCGTATGCAAGTATCGCTGGCGAGTTGATTCGGAATACGGCCGGAAATCGATTCGTGACAGGTTAAATCGATCGGTCCTGGCCGCCGATTGTACGAAGGATTTTGGTAATAACGTGCTCACTTGATGTTTTTCATTATTTGCAAATGTTAATGTAAGTTGATCTCAATTTTTAAGATGTTAGAGCCCTCTGTGGTTCGATAAGTGACGTACTTTTTCGCCACATTCCAGCTTGTTCCTCAGGGGTAGCGGCGTATCTGTGACCAATCTCGGGTATGAAGCGACAGCAGCGACTTAAAATCAGGTGAACTACATGCTCGCGTGCTACTTCTACAATGTATAGCCTATATAGAAAAATAATTATTAAAATTTGCAATTAGCATACAGTTAAAATTTATAATATTCGACATCACAAATATCACCACTTCTAAGTACTAAATATCATCAGTGGAGATCTTCTGAGTCTAGTCTTATTTAAGTGATAGGGGTAGAAACACACCCATCTTAAGACGCACTACGTATCTCATGCATATATGATAGCACCTAACATCACACAACGTGCATGCATATGTAGTAAACATTTCTAAGCTTGTTGAATGCGTAAAATAGTTGTTTATATTGCCATTTGACCCTGCCATCTGATACCTGCGGGGAGGCTGGGGGGAGGTGATAACAAATCGATTGCCACTATCGGTCAATCGGCAATGGAACTGATCGTATCGGTCAAACTCATTACATTAAATACTTATGTTTGTGTACTTATGTTACTTGTACGTACTACTATATTTTTCTGTAGTGTAGTACCTTTTATATGTGATATTTTCTTAAAAGGCGTACTAACATTAATTATGTGTAAGTATTGACTGTTTATATCTACAGGAATTAGACTTATCAGACACAGACCGTGGCAAGCAAAGTCATATTTTCTATACAATATTTTGATTGACACGGCCCGCGTTTACTCATATGAGTTACGGTAGATATACATACTCCATACGCATTGTATAAAAGAATAACATTTTGTCTGACACGACACGCGCCTGATACGCTATGCCTGTAGACGTAAATGAAAATTTAACAGTGATATTTTTAGGTATTAGTAGAATAATATTATAATTACACCGAGTACCTATAAAGGTATGTAAGGAAATTGACTCCGTATAGAATTTTAGCCGAATATGGTCATTTAAGTACCTAATTGAAGTCTTTCTTAACATCCTTTAACAAGTAAGTACTATACTACAATCACTGTTAGTCAGACGTATACATGTAGTTGAACAGTTCTAATACTATCCTAACTCATATTGTATATCAAAGGTGACAGGAAATATTATATGTGATAGTTTAAATTCCCCTTCAAGGCACCACCGACCTACTAATAGAACTCTAATAGAACTCGAACTTATGAGAGAAAATGAAGTCAATGCATTGCTGTTCCACTGCTGGGCACGGATCTCTTTTCAGAATGAAAAGGATTAGGCTAAAGTCCACCTTGCTGGCCAATTGCCCTTCAAGGCACCACCGACCCACTAATAGAACTCTAATAGAACTCGAACTTATGAGAGAAAATGAAGTCAATGCATTGCTGTTCCACTGCTGGGCATGGATCTCTTTTCAGAATGAAAAGGATTAGGCTAAAGTCCACCTTGCTGGCCAATTGCCTATTTGATTTTGATATTGAAAACTTTTATTTAAGATGCATAGGCATGCAGGTTTCCTCACGATGTTTCCTTTTATCGTTAAAGAAAGTTTACTAATTTGTAATACCCTTATAATTTTGGGAAATCAGAGGTATGCTTTGGACTTGAACCTCGAACCATGGATCAAGAGGCCGAGTTTCAGCCACTAGGCTAGCACTACTATCAATTACTTAAATAGGCGAAGGAAAGAGGACAGGACTTATACTTAATCATTAATTGAAGGTGGTAGAAGCATTTCTGGATTGACTCCGGTGGCTCCATAGTCACACTTATTTCAACTTTATGACAGTATTAAGTATTTAGGTGTTAAGTGGTAGTGCTAAGCGCTGCTGTGTTCTGATGTGAATAGTGTGGTTTGAATTGGGAGTCATACTTATCGGAAGCATTCCAACATACTCGTCCTCAGGCGTGAAAGCAACTGTGGCTGACCTCGGTTAGGACCCTGAACGTATTCGGGGTATATGTAATGTAGATAACATTTCACATATCCATGGGCAGTTGTCACCATCATATGGACTGCATGCTAGTTTGTCAATTCTGTAGGTACCTATGATAAATAAGACAGGCATTGTGATTGATAGCAGCCCCCATTTAAGACCGCACTCCTTTTATACTTTCTGAAGGTGGTAGAACCCTCTGTGGTTCGACTCCGGCGGCACCACCACCACCTATTTCTATCTAATAACAGCAGTGTTAAGCGCTGCTGTGTTCTGGTTTGAAGGGTGTGGTAAGGGAGACACACTTTCCCGAGGCATTCCTCGGCGTTGCGAAGAGGTCTCCGGGATCTCCAACGGAACG
>DWIJ01000621.1:0-10651 GCA_018248315.1 Chioides albofasciatus
CAACATATAAAAAATTAAAGTTACTACCCCTCATGAACGCGTAGAGGTATTAAATGGAAGTTCATATGAAATACTCAAGTCTATAATACCTTTAAGCTGTAATAAAATCAGACAGGTTTGTTCGGAACCCTCGTTGTGCGAGTCCGACTCGCACTTGGCCGACTTTTATTTTAATATTAAATACATACACGCAGTCTATCATCAGATAAGGGGCAACTAACCATCAGGTTAGTGGCCCCTTACCGACCATGGCATAAATGAATATCTGAATCCCTGGTCAACCACAGAAGCGTTTCTAGGTTGCTACTCTTCTCTTCTATTGCTTGAAGCTGGAACACCTCACTTCCTAAAGTTGAATGTGGTGATGGTCTCTCCGGAATCGAATCACGGAGCGATCTACCTTCAAATAATAAACATCAAAATGTTTCTAGCATTTGGCAAGTCTCGACTTAACAATTAGCTACGAAGATTTTGAAAAGCAGAAACATGGATGGCAGTAGCCACCAGCAGCAGTCAGTGGCAAAAAAGACAACCTTGACGGTGACGAACGTTCTGGAAAGTTATGCTAGAATGTCGTTTGACCCAGTTGGCGCGGTCGCAACAGCGTCGGCTTGCCGAACAACCGGTTCTGCGTTTGATTCCCGAGCGATACCAACGCTGGGTGGATGCTTTCGAGACAACTTGCCATGTCGCCTCTACTCTCGAAAATATTTCTAGTTAATTTTTGCAATACGTGTAAACACTGGTTTTTTGCTAAAGTAATCGGCCCAAAAGATAAAAGTGGCTGATACCGTTAAAGTTGGTTTAATATGGACCAATTATTTTTAAATTTAAGATTTGCAAAAAAAGACACTGCAAGTTTATTTGTCTACATAACTTTTAAATGATAGATAGTTTGCAGCAACCATTATAATATTGACTTATGTCAACGTAAATATGAAAATTTTTATTACATTTTTTTAATCTATTTTACGAAACATACTTTTACACGTTCAGTCAAGATAGTCAGAAGTCAGTTGGTATCATACACGATGCCAACTTTAAATGCTATTTTAATACAAAGACAAATAAATTTTACCATTACATTTAAAATCGCTATTCTAAACAATGCACAGGGAAATTTTCTATGAAATCATTTGTTGTAAACATGAATCATGAGAAAATCAATTCCCTGCCGATACCGAAAACTTACGTAAGAACCGCGATCACACTGAACTCTAAGAAAAACGTTAAAATCACAATAACAATGATGATTGAAAATAGATGTCAACAAATCGTAGACGTGTGAACGTAATAGGGTTGCCACCTATTTTTGAAGAATAATAGTATTTCTTCGAAAATTAATGCAAAAACGTTTATCGCAAATTCACTTTAATATAGGCTACATACATTCCATTTTCCAGATTTGCTATTATTTTCGCCATCTACACATGATACAGTATAAGACGACAGAAGACAAGTACTACATATAATTTTGTTACGTTTCGTCGCTTGCTTATTTTGAGGGAGGACCAAGACATATTTGATTAAATGAATTGACTAAATTATAGACCACACTATTTTTTATAGTACGGATGACAACCCTAGACCCTAAAACAATGAGACCGAACGAACCAGACTCCAGAGCTGGAATACTAGGAACCTGACATAGGGTGATAGCGGTGTTATGTATCGTCAATTCGTCATAGAAATACACGTGAAATAGGATAGATTTCAATGTAATATATTTATGAAAGAAAACTTGTCTATATGGTGTTGATTATATAGAGGTACCAGTAAATTTTGTATTGAAATCATTTATGAAGACGACAACTATATGATGTGATGAAAAATATTTTTTTGGAGATATCTTGTACCGTGCAAAGATAATATTTTTTATGGTATATGGATAGTTCTTCGTTTGGTGCCGCAACAAACAGCATTTTAAGCACTATACATTCAAGAAAAATACCCTGTTTCGCGGATCCAAACACTACTACTATACTAGATACTATTTATGTTACATTTATTTCCGACTGGAATTAAACCCGGAACTCAGGTCATCGGCGTGGCAGCGCTGCGTCACTCGTACGTATGACGTCATTGCAGCGTCATCAGCGCAGTATGCGAGTTAAACACACTGAGATGCACGCCGTGAAATTGCGTACGTACTGTTTATCTAATGTGCGATAACGTAGTTTCATGTTAAAACCCGATCTTAAACTATTTGCTAGATAATGTTGATCGTGAGAAGGACATTTAAATCTGTAATATGGGTACGGGTTTCTCCCCACAACAAGAGGAGGCCTGAAGCGAGGGATACCACGCTGCTCCAATTTGGATAAGCCACAAAGATGGATCGGACATATTCAAACCACTCATAAAAACTCCAACGAGATTCTACAACTACGATCCAATGACATCCCTCAAAGGTACAACAATGTGTACGTATGGAATTTAGCCACTAGAGCCCATCTCAACCGCTTGACCGCGCCAGATGTTACTTAATCTTTCCAAAATTACCTACATTTCCTATCCTATTTAATTTTACTGTACTATATTCCCCCATTTTAGAAAACAAATTTACATTAGAACGTACAAAGATATTTCAAGAGTTAATACTACAAAATCAACACTATTCAGCGGTAAATAGTATTAACATAGTAGAGCGCCAATGAAGACACGTGCGATGTACTCGGTAACCAAATTACGATGTGTGAGTACATCGTAGGCGAATGCCAAGAAGAGATAAATTTTGATCGCCGATCTATATCATGTATGTATGTTGACAAGGTCTACAGCAACCAGATGAGATGATACGTGTATTTTATTATCAACACGATAGCCAGCTAGACATGCTAAATATTTATATGGATTAGATCAAGAACAGCGCATTGTGTATCAGTTTGGTGAATATATTAAAATGGTATAAGGCATACTCCATACGGAAGAATAAATATCGGATGTGATACGGCTTAAAAAGATATTCGATTCAACGGTTCTAAATCAATATTCTTGACGTTGAATTTTCGTTTTTCTGTTTTCATTATTGACTCTAATCAAGAAAGTAAATGAATTTGAGTAACTTGTCGCCATCATAAATGCCTTTAATAAAAGGGACTTGCTGAAATTATACATAATTAGATCTTTACTTATCTAGTACGATGTTTTTTAAAAATAATATAAAACCGAAGAATGAAAATCTTCCTTATGTTATAAATAAAAGAATTTCCCGAAGCTATTCTCGCTTCACAAACCCACGCGGCGTCGTTTCCCAGTAGTAAATATTAGCATCGCAAAGCACCACAGAAATTCAATTCTAAAGTTTTAATGGGTGTTTCGAATACTATCTAACGAAATACGAAAGCTGTGCTACAGTATAAAGTCAGTTTTATAGGTATCGTATACATACTTTCATGTTATTTACTGGACTAAAATAATAGATAAGTAAAGGTACAGTGGCAGATTTATCAATATGCTGAGCAACGTGAAACCTAGGGCGGCATATTTAGGCGACAAATTTATCATGAACGACCTTTTTATTCGCCAACATTTTTTAAATTTTAATTTCTATATGAGAACATATGTAGAACAAGTTAATTAACGTAGATTTTAGTTTTTATGCCCGCAAATCTATATTGTGATTTGTATTGGCCCACGATCTTGTCTGGTATCGACATCCCTGAACTAGCGAATCGAATTTGTAAAGGTCGGCTGGGACGGCAAATTTTAAAATGCCTACTGGCGGCAAATGTGCAAATGCACCACGGGAAAGGTAAAGGAATAAAATAGGTATAAGTTCTACAACTTATCACAGATACTCAGTATTAGTACTCTTGAAAGCAGATGACACTATTATTATTTTATATATACCTATTGTTTGGGATAACCTTTATAATTCCTAACGTGATCTCCAGAACTCATTACAACGAATAATCGTGCTGATATTTAACCGAAACCATTAACTAGAGTCTGACCGTAGCTTTGACCTTTAACAAAAGACGACATGCGATGTTGGAACACGTGTAACTATGGTCGTTTATAAATAAGCAAATTGTAAGTAAATAAATGTTATTTATAACAATAATGGTATTATAATGATATTGTAGTATGCAATTACTACTAGATTCACTAGCGAGGATATAATAAGGTTTACGGGTACATCAATTTGTATATTGATGTGCTCGCAGTTTAATTAATTCAAAGTATTTTGTTCAAGATACATGGAATCATTATTCATCATTACAAGTTGAATTTATAAATATACTAGGCACTTTAAATTGTTTAATTTATACAATTTAATATGTTAGTAACGCCTCAATATTTCGTACACATATTCGCTTTCACTTATTTGTACACACTCGAAAAGAAGTAGATGCATTGACTTTTCTTGTTGTTTTCTAAATGAGAGTACTTTTACAAAAACTGCATTTTATTTATTTTCATAATAATTAATACCAGCCAATGAACCACAGCGAAGCGAAGCCGAGCTAAGGGATCACTTCTTAAAAACCAAATTACCAATTGTATAGCAATCCGTAAAAAGTAGTGACAGTGGGAATGCAGTGAAAGCGCTAACAAACACGCCGGGAAAAACTAATAACTGTTGTTATTGTGTCGTCTGCATTTCACGGAATAATGACTATAATTTTTTATCTTAATTGACGCAATAAATCGGCAAACCCTTCACAACGCTAAAACGTATAATGGACAGATATGAGACGTATAAATCAGATTATAAATTAGAAGTACAAAAAACGTGCTTTAAAATTACGAACGGAAAAGTGATTGAAGTATTCATAGGAAAAATTAGTCTTAACTGATAAACGCCTAATGCGTTGTGCCTCCAGGGACTTACAATTAACAATACTTCAATAATTTAAGCTCTTAAGAGAACCATAATTCTACTTGGACGACACATTGAAAAGTCACGCTACCTTTGACGATATGATAAATATAATATGACCATGTAACCTATTCAGCCTGCCTAATGTCAGTAGTAACAGAAGCTAATGTGTCCTGCTTTGAAGGGTCTGGTAAGTGAGCCATACGAAGAATTTCAACTTAATCCTCACGTTTGAACACATCTGTGAATACCTAAAAGCGTCTACAGACACGCCAGCGGCAGGGCCGATTTAAGAGCCGACGGCGATCGGGGCGATATCAGGCGTACTCTACACACTAGCCTGCCGCGCAGTGTTCCAGTGCACGTTGACCCGTTTAGGTTATGGTGGCAGGGGCGATCTAGGGACCTAGGGTGGAAATCGCGAGCCGACCACCCTGACGCAGGGCCAATTTCAAAAATCGCCCCTGCTTGCCTACACACGTCACTGTTAAGGAGGCGATTCAGGTTCATCCCCACTCTTGCACCCTAAATCGGCCCTGCCGCAGGCGCGTGTATAGCCGCTTTAAGATTGCCGGTCACCTGAAACTTTGTGTTATAAATATTCAGTCAAGTCGAATACGATTGTGAATATAATTTTACAATCACAATGATTTATCGAATCAAATTGACAAAACGGAATCTAATTTTAATACTCATTCCATGATATGCATTTATACCTAAATGTAATTACTGTGTTATATTTGATTGAATAATGAGATTTCTGTTTGAAAATGATGTGTATTCTAAAGTAATGTATATTATTGTTGAAATTAAATGTATTAACTGCCCTATTGTAATCACGTTGAAATTTCACATGACGAAATAAGTTAATATACTCAATAAAAATTTACATAACACTTAAAATTACAAAGTAAATGAAGTCATATCAGATAAAGTAAAAACAATAAAAACCGTTTACAATCTAGTTTAACATGAACATAACTATTAAGTCAGACAATCAACATACAGAGTTCAGTTTAAAAATCAAGCATTTTCCTGTTCTGTTTTTTCCGCAATCACAATGCTTCGAGCACAAAGTGCCTCATCATCAACCCATTACTGTCCCACTACTAGGCACGGGCCTCCTCTCGGAAAGAGTAGGATTAGGCCATAGTCCACCGCGCTGGCCAAATACGTATTGTTAGACTTCACATAATTTTAAGACTTTTTTATATAAATCTCAGGTATGCATGTTTCCTTACGATTTTTTTCTTTACCGCTAAAACAAGTGACAATTAATGTGTAATACGCACACAACTTAGAAAAGTCAGCCGGTTCAGTAGATTTGGACCTCGGACCCCTCAAATGAGAGGCAGAGTTTCTCAACCGCCAGACTATCACTGCTTGTTGGCATACAAAATGCCTACATCAGATCAACGCTTAACAAACAATTTCCCTCAACAGCAAGTCTCATTCTGGGCTGACGAAGATGTATACGCTAGTCCACGTAACGGAGACGACGACGACCGGGCTTCAGTCGGTTCGGCTTTACGAAAAACACGATCCGTCGACGCCTCGTGCCTCGATGTGAGGTCCATTGGAGAACTTGGATCACCTGCTCAGGGATTATCGAGGGCGAAGTCCGACTTCAATTTACAGACGCTCCACGCTGTTGATCATGGTAAGGAAATTGATGAAACATATGAATTGATTTGAAAAAAATGCTTGCAATTTTGCTTAAATTGGTATTAAAATTATGTTAATAACTTAGTGACTTTCGTTCAAGACAAAATAAAATCACTATACGTTGAGAAAAGATAAAAAAATACGTGTCGAATAGATAACTATTTCTTTTGGGAAGTCGGTTAAAAAGGAAAACGGTTTTGTAAAATTTACGTCAATTTCAAAAACACTAAGACTAACACTAAGAGAAGACTAAAAATTTAATAGGTAAACGCGTCAAAGGAAGAACTATCTTTCCATAGTTTCCTAAAAATGAACCCTTTACAGATACCGACACCCGTACATCTACCCGTCCATCATCATTAGCGCCGCCAACGTGTACGTCACGTGACCCGCCTCTTGCCCGAGCGTTGTACGCGTACGCTGCTGCCGGTGACAACCAGCTAAGCTTCCAGCAAGGAGACGTACTTGCTCTACTGGGTGACAGGACAAAAGGATGGCAGTATGGCGAAAACTTAAGGACTCACAGCGCTGGATGGTTCCCGTTGGCTTATACAGAGCCAATACCTAATGATGAAACTGGGTAATTAGATAAAATAATGTTTAATATCTCTTGTAATTATTAGCTTTTAGTAGAACCAAGTAATGTGGCAGCTAACCATGTGAATTTCTAATAAAACCGCTATTCTGTTCTATTTGGAATAATTTATAGGAGGCATTCATAGTAAATAAGCTCTCAACATCCTCTTTCATTGATTTTGCTTCTTATGATATTTTTAATACGTCACATATTTCTTATCATCAGATGAGCTGCACAATGCTACAATTACATCTGTAAATATATATTAGTAAGAAAACATTGTTAATATCTTTATCCTATTTTAGTGGAAGCTCACCAGCTCGTTGGAGCATGGCGCAAACGCCAAGCGAAACGCCGCCACCAGCTCCCATTGCGCACGCGCAAGTGTCATCAAGCAACACAACGCCACACACTCACTCGCATCCCCCTGCGCGCATGTTCGGTGATACTGTTACTGCTCATCATGTTTCCAAGGTAATTAAAGATATGACAATCTGCGATGTTTGATCAATTGATTGTCAACTGACAGATTTATATGACAGAACAGTCATCATGCCACTCTAACACGCAAAGGAATCTAGATTTGGTCTCTAGAAAGCCAGGTAATTTAATAATGAATTTAAGTTTCTATTCTGTCTGAATTCCTGTGTAACTACTCACCTGTGTCTATGAGCGAAAAAACACTTTTTTGATCACATATTTTTCATACCATACGTGATGCCGACCATAGATGTCTGTTCTGAACACACTGTCTGTGGATGCTACGTGTGTATAGAGTATTTGAAATCAAAAGACTCATAACCATTCCTGATTCGTCCTCATTACTGCCTACTTTATAACTAGAACTATTTTAAATTTGTATCCTAGGGTCGTCTGGGTACCAACTCGCCAGGGCTACCCCCAACTCTGCCAGCGCCATCTCCAAGTGCACTGAGCTCATCAGCTAGTGCGACTTTCCATCCATCAGCAACACCATCAGCCACCAGCGCTATCAAAAACTCTACATCAGCTGCCAGTTTTACGACACACGCCGTAATAGAGACGAGGAGTTTTGGTCCACAGACTCTACCAATGCGATCGCAGGTAAGCGCCAAAGTTCCGTTGTATGTAAATTTACATATTGTTTCTGAAAGCTTTAGTTGTTGTTGGTTATAAAAGTTTTACGATCATGTGTTGTTTGTTGTTGTAATTTATTATACGAAATAACATGATGTTTACATTAATTTACGTTTATACAAGTACTGTGTATGATTTAATATGTACTTTCTATAGTTTCTATAACACAATTGTTCATAATTGATCACATATGTCTTGTCTCTTGCAGTTGGCTCAAAATAAGGCAGCACCAGCCAAAACTGTGGTGTCAGCCGTGGGTGCGGTCGGTAATGTGTCATTACACAGCTCTAATGATTCAGGTTTCTCAAACGAACCTCCACCACAACCAGATGTAGATTATAGCGACGAAGAAGCCCAACGACATCGAGTACCCATCAGGTATGAAGTAGTAAGATATAAATGTAGTGTTGTTACGAGCTTAATTTTTTCTGTTGCTTTCATTTTTGTTCATTTTGTTTTTTATCGCTATATTTTTATTTCATTTATTTTCGTAGTAAAACCGCTCAACAAAACAACGAACGTAAAGCCTACATGCTAAAAACACAAAGCTTGAAACGAGGTCCAAAGCCAAGTAACAACACAACCAACGGATATCTTACTGACGATCAACAGCTGCTTTTACGTAACATGTTAGAAATGGATAAGGACTCTCAAAAAGTCAAGAGAACAAAATCATTTTGGAAATTTGGCCGCACAACCTCTGAGGAGATAATGGAGGGCATGTCTCTTTGGCAGCATCGCGATATTGTGGATACTGTTCCAGAATACAAGAAAAAGCTTTTTGTTAAACTGAAAAAGGAGTTGCGACCAGCTCCTGACATACCTGACCAAAGAAAAACGAATGGTCCTGAAAAGCCAGCGTCCGCAGAAAGTATTCAAACACGTTCACACGAAACAATTGACCGGAAAGATGTAAAGATGAATGGAGGAATACGCCAGGCCAGAAGTTTAGGCTCGATCAACAATGAAGAACGTTTAGAGAAAGGAAGGAAGGGCAACGATAACTACAACCAATCTCAGATCAACAAAAAGAGCATGTCTGAAAAATCCATAGTGGAAGAAAAACATGATGAATTTGTGCCTAGAAATGAATCCAGGCACTCTGACTTGACAAACACCAGTACTATAAAAACTAATTTCGAAAACAGTTTTTACAACGATGAAAATGGTGAAGGTTTTGTAATGAAGACAGTTAAGCGAAGGGAAATTTTGCAAAGATATGATAACGACAGTAGTTCCGACGTTAATTCCATCGCCTCAAGCACTGACCCCTATGATTGTATAATAGTTGATGACCACATGACGCCCAAGAAGCAACAGGAGTTAGATCGCCGTCGGCAAGCTCAATTATTAAATGATGAAGTCAAAAACAAGAAGGAAAACGCTTACATGCCGGAATTTGAAGAAATTGAAGTAACTCCAATCAAACCTCACGTACGTGCCACAATAACATCTGAACAAAACAAGAAATCGTCCCATGAACGTACACCACCTAAAATGGAGTTCAAGACATTTAAAGACAACTCCAAGGAAATCAAAACATTCTCAGCATCTTCTGAAACATTAAAGTACAAAGATGGACTTCACACCGATCGCTATGGAGTTGCTACTGAACGAAATAATAATGATACTCGGAATGAAGACGCCTATAACGGTCATGATGAAGGAACTTTAAAATATAAAAAGCGTCCAAGCAACGAAGAAAAGAATCGTCAGCATTTCGAAAATAACAATCACAAAGAATACCCGCAGGCTGAAAGTAGAAATCAGAAAAAGGAACCGACACGAAACTTTGAAAATAGAGAGCCCAGAATTGACTACTCCTTAGATAGACGGCATGTAAGAAAAGATTTCACAGATTCCAAGAGCAGAGATGCTAGGCCAAGGAACAGAATAAACAGGAGCTACGATGACAGTACGCTACAGTACAACGGACGTAAAGAAGAGAGGTATTATGAGTCAAATATATCTTACTTCAGTGACCAAGAGAGACGTGCATCACGATACGATTATGAGACAGACTCTAAAAAAGCCGAAAAATCAAAGATACGACAGGAAGAGGCAAGACTTGAAGCAAGACGATTTATGGATCGCAGAAGTGAGGGTCCATACAGTGAATCAGATGATCAAAAATTCAATGAAGCGCTGAAACAACAGAGACCACAGCTGCTACCACGTACAAAGCTTCTTAAACGGCCCTCAGAGGCAACCGAATTACCAGAAGAAGGCCATACGTTTGGACCGTGGTATGATCTGTGGGGTCGAGAAACTGCCATGTACAAGTAGAAATATTAAGTGTTCTTTTTTATTTTTGTTAAATATTTTAAATTCAGATCAATCACTAGTACTTTACAGTATGTTTGTTAATCAAGTTTGCCTTTCAACTGTCAATTTTTTTTTTATTATATGAAAGTAGCAGACGAGCATGCAGTCCACCTGATGGTAAGTGGCTACTACCGCCCATGGAC
>DWIJ01000622.1:0-10649 GCA_018248315.1 Chioides albofasciatus
TAAATTTTACCTATTATAAACAAAATATAAACTATTATTATACCAACTTGACCACGTAAAATTGAAATTTCTTGAAACCATAGATAATAGATTATTATTTATTTTCAGCCCTCTCCATAAACGACTTTAGTACTGAATACAGAATACAAAACTAATAAGTACGCAGTGCGTAGTATCACTAAGGCCCGCTGCACATAGGCCAGCGGCAGGGCCGACGGCGATCGGGGCGGTATCGGGCGTATTCTAAATACTAGCCTGCCGCGCAATTTCCAGTATATGTTGACCCGCTTGGAGTATGGCGGCAGGGGCGATCTAGAGACCAAGCGTGGAAATCGCGAGCCGACCGCCCTGTCGCAGGGCCGATTTCAAAAATCGCTCCTACACATGTCACAATTAAGGAGGCGATGTAGGGTCATCCCCACTCTTTCACCCTTAATCGGCCCTGCCGCTTTAACCAGATGAGTACTCTATAGCAGCCCTGCCGCTGGCCTGTGTGTAGGGGGTTTATGAGTGACTGTGCACAGCACAGACTATAATTATATAAAGGGAAGGACGCAGATAAAGCTGTCGTATACATTCGATTTCCTACTTCTGTTTAAAATTTTACAATTTGTGGCTATTTATGTATTTTTGCGAAATAAAACTTTATTTTGAGTCCAAATACATTACTTTCATGTTGTTTTCTTTGTTTAGAATAATATTTTTATGTATGATCCACGATACCTTTGCGCTTCCCTGCTTCATACTCGCATAAAAAAATATAGCCATTTACCGGCGTGTTGTCGCTAAAACAAATAAACAATTTGAATGAAATAGTTTGTTGTTTATTACATACTTAAAATGTGAAATAAAAATAATGTCTGGATTAGCAGAGTTAAAACATTTTTTTCCTATTGACAGTATTCAGAAGGTATGTGATCTATTTGAAGAGCAATTGCGCAGTGAGAAAGAACCTGATTTGGCGTTATTTTCGATAATCATCGGAGCAGTTGAAAATAATCTTACCAATGTTAAAAGCAGCGAGAAAGATGTGAACCTAGCGACAAATAAATTTGTAAAAATGAAGTTTCCATCTATAGAATGGGAAGAGGTGAGATCTCTGTATGACCGGTTCGCGTCACTGATGCGTGGAGGCATAGACGCCAAGCTAATTGCCGGTGAATATGCCACCCGCGATTTAATAAAACGGGTCGCTGATGTAGTCTGGAACTCTTTGACGCGAAGTTATTACAAGGATCGTGCCCACCTGCAGTCCATATACAGCTTTTTAACTGGAAATAAGCTTGATTGTTTTGGTGTAGCCTTTGCAGTAACAGCTGGATGTCAGGTTCTGGGCAAATGTGATGTTCACCTGGCGCTATCTGAAGATCATGCTTGGGTTGTATTTGGAAAAGAAGGAACAGAAACAGCTGAAGTTAGTTGCATGCCTAAATTTTAATTAGTACAAGAATAAATTATTGCATAATACATTTAAATATAATTAAAATTTGACCATTAAATGTACATATGATTCATTACAAAATTTCTTGGTATAGATGTTTCTATTCATATTTTATAAGTTTATAGAGCTATTTTTCGGATGTACAATCTTATTTGAATCTTTAATAGTTCACCCTAATATTATGACAAGTAACATTACAACTCACTAGGTTACTTGGCACGGGAAAGGAAATGAGGACAAGCGAGGTCGGGCAGTAGGTGATGGAGTGCTAGCACATTCATGGCTTTATGTTGCCGGCAAGCCAGTTGTGTGCACCAGAGTAATGGAACTGGCTGCATTAGTGTCATCTATTAACCCAACACTGACACCAACTATAGATGTTCATGAAGTTGCACAAATGCAACATAAACTCCTGTGGCTCTTATATGATAATGGTAAATTAAAGTTGTATAATCCGTGATGTTGGTTCAATTATTTGATGTAATGTATCCCCTTATCTTCTAATATTATGTGAATGTAATTTATTTTTGCTACAGGTCACTTAGATGCATATCCAATGGCATTAGGCAACCTTGGTGATCTGGATGAATATATGAAGTTATCAAATTGCGCCGAGGATATTGATAAGAATCCTTTTAAAGATGATATTGCAATTACTCAAAGTAGTACACAGAGACCAGATTCTGCAGCCCTTTATGCACAAGCAATAAGATCATCTCGCACATTCTATGAAGATAGACATGTGTATCCATATACTTTCCAAGGGGGATATTACCACCGGCATAAAATGTACAAAGAGGCTTTCCATGCATGGGCATGTGCTGGTGATGTTATTCGGCAGTTTGTATCTATTATTTATTAACTAGTATGTATCTATAGTCTAAAAGGTGTTGGCAAATAATTTTGCTTTTAATGTTAATTCATTTATAATTCTTTATGCATATTAAAGATGAGTAAGACTTAAATATAGCATCACACGTAGAGCATAAGATTAGTCATGATTACTGGCATTGCGTGGGAACTGATAACTCACTACTCAATTATTTTGATAAAATAGGCATTTTTTTTTTTGTAAATTTGAAAAGCACATTCTAGAGGACACTTATATATACAGACGTTCTTTCTTCATTTTTGTTGTTGTTAGTACAAAATTAAATAATATACTTGAAATATTTCTTTCAGTTACAATTATTCCCGTGATGATGAGGAAATATACAAAGAATTTTCAGAAATTGCAAATGAACTTATACCACAGTTAATGAAAGCAGAGAGCTCTGGACATTCTGCCAGATCAATTCTAAAAGACCCAGAATGTTTTGCATCATTACTAAGGTAATTCAAAGAGCCTATGTTAAATTATAAATAAATAAAGTAATACTGTGTTAAATTTCCCCAATAAATATGCAATGTGATGTCTTAGTTCAAAATAATAACAATGTTCATAGATTTTCCATTTCAGGTTTTATGATGGTATATGCAAATGGGAAGAAGGTAGCCAGACACCTATTTTACATATTGGTTGGGCTAAACCTCTTGTGAGCACTATATCCAAATTTGATGCAGAAGTTCGGGCTCAAGTATTCATTATCTGTAGCCCTGATGGTGTTAAGGAAGAGGATCCAAAAATACTAGAGCCAGCTGAAAGTTGTGATAAAAATGGAAGTAGTAATGATAAATGGAACAATAATTCGGAGAACACAGAGATGAGCGTCAGAGAGCAACTTACTGCTGCTGTTAATAGTAGACCAAGGGTCACCTTGTACAGTCATAAAATGGCAGCACTCAAACCTTTGCTTTTGGCTGAAAGATTAAATACTCACGCCTTACAACTTCAATTAACTGCCCAAAGTCAACTCCAACGACCTCAAGCACAAAAAAAGAATCGAGATGAAGATGAGCATACACCATCTGGACCTACAGCACGTGCTAAGCGTGCTCGCAGAGAACGTTAATGTATCTTTTAAGGGACCTACATCGTAACTCTCTGGCTATTGACCTTAACATAGAAGTTGTTGAAGACTGGTAGATAATTTATGGAATAGGTGAATTCATCAGGGGTGTGAAGTAGCATGTAGGATAAACGCATTTTAATAGCATTTACGTCACTTAACATTCTTACCTATTGTAAGTGCATTATGCATTCCATTTATCTTCATAGAAAAACTTCTATGGCTATTGTAATTGGTTTGTATTATAATTATCAATAATATTTTTTTTTATGTCTGCTGGATATAGGTAGGAAGCAGTAAGTAATTTACGACATTACTACAAAGTAAATACGTAAGTATATCTAGTTTATCTTATAAAGTAACTACATAAAGAATGTCATTTCTTGTAGATTTTGCCTCAAGAGGTTTTACTATAATTAAAATTAGTCAAGTATAATAGAACCATTCCATTGTACCGAAACAAAGAACTACATTCAATTTTTTTCATCCTATTAATCTTCACTTTGCAAACAAAATTAATTTGAATGATGGCTTCATTTGATGTCAAGTCATGGTAAAAAGTATATTCGCGAATTTTAATACCTTCAAAATAATGTATTGTTCATCTATAGATTAGATACTGTATAACAGTGTAGTGTTGTAAATATTTTCACTCAGTGGCAATTTCAATATTTTTAAATATGAAAAATGTACAAATGAATGTATGATTTCCTAAAAGGATTTTTCAGTTTATAAAAACTGGAATTACTATGAGTTGTTTAGATGTAAATATGCTATAAGTATATTAAAATGTTTCTAAATATTCTGCTGCAGATAAAAAAAATAAGTCGTCACTTCAATATTTCACAGCTAGAATCGTTTTGTCTCAGTAATTCTTTTGCAGAAACTATAAAAAAGAATGCTTTCGTATACTTATGTATCAACGCACACAAGAAGTCATACTTCTTTTTCAAACTGTAAAAAACAAAGGTTCGTACATCAATGTGCGCAGACGCTAGAAGGGAGGCTATATATTCAAAAACAAAGATATTACAAAAATGTCCAAATTAAATTTGTATACAAAAATGATTATTGTTATTGTAACGTAACGCTATAGGGTAGCCTTATCAGTTATAGAAAACGTTGCACTGATACTATCTTTCTCTCGTGGCGCGCCCAAAAAATGTATAAAAAACGAAACAATATAACAAAGCGTCGTTAGATAGACTTTATTAAGATCAATTACATTTAATCAGAATATAAATGTAGATTTGTTTAATCGGTCCGTGCGGACAGTTTCGTTCCAGCTCTGATATCATCCCAACGAATCTTATTTATCTCAGCACTACTTGCCTTTTTACAAGAGATTTGCGAAGTTAAACGTAAGTTACGAAGCTAAGCTGAGCTAAGCATGTAACATGTGCTATGAAAATACTTAGCTATACGGGATCCTTAGCTCGTATTCGTAGCTCCAGTCCTTAGCTTGCATCCCTCCATATAAAGCACGGTTTAGTTAACAGAGCTAACGCTAAGCTAACTAAACAAATAAAAATAAAGAAATCCTATTGGTGGATATATTAGCTTAGCCATCTGGTACGTCACTAGTGGAAATACAAAGTATTGCGACCGCTACCTGAGAGGTCGGCCTAAGAAAACATGGAGACACATTGTTTTTTGGGTGTGTGTCTCTGCATGTGTCATGTGTGATCATGTAGGGGAATATTATATGACTAAAATACGTGTGTCTGTTATATAAAGATTGGGATACAAATAATAAGTGACAAACTACTGGTAATGAAATACATATTACTTAGCATAGAATGGAATTTAGAAAATATAACAGGAAGAGTGTAGGTATCAAAAGTGTCTGTGCCTTGGCTTACTGACTGAACATACTGTGAGCCTGTCGAGTATCGCCGTGTCACCTCTTACATAGGTTAACGGGTTGCCCTGTGCACACTGCTCTCTGTTTTTCTACAAAATTTCACGTGCTGCATGTAGCGTGACCGGGAACGTGGTGGTAGAGTTCAGTAAAGCTAGAAACGTACTTCAACGTTTCTAGCTTTACTGAACTCTACCCGAAATTTACAGTGCCTATTAATTGATAGCATGATGATCCAGTCTCCGTGGGTCGTTCAATTCTTATATTGAAACTTCTGGAGGAATTGAGAACAAACTAATTTGGCCGTATAATGATTGTATTGTTTTGATGATTGAAATGATGAGGCGCTTTAGCGTCTTTTCTATTAAATGTGTAACTTGTGTAATAATAAGGTGCCCCTAATGTCCATAAAGAGCCTGTCTTGGATTGTTTTGCGGTTTCGGTTAAGAATTAGATTAAGATCACCTTCAATATCAATTAATCCAACATCGTCACGTTATATAGATTGTAGATCTTATTCTTAGACCAAACAGGACTAGACTCACAATATTAAAGGCATGCGCTTAGGTGAGTGAGTGAAATAACTTCTAGAATATTACGAATGGGTAGTCTGACAATTAGTATTTTATTATTTTTCAACCATCTAATATCACAGAACTCGACGACTGAGTTTGTTGTATACATTACTGAAAACTCTTCACATGAAATTTGTACCTATACTTTTTGTTAATACATTACGAATTTGGTGGAATTTGATATGCTTCAATAAATAATTTATCGTACAGGGCAACTCGTATTATATAGTCAGAGGTGTAGACATTATTATATCATTTGTTAAAGTCTTATTCGATGTGTTTCTCTTCACCATATCAAAAATTAAAACGTAAAAAATTCAAACTTCGTAGAGATTTTTTCATTTTCCCGTTTTTACCTGTATATCCAGTTAAAAATGTAAGTATTCTTTCGAAATATTTGTAATGCTATAATTTTTACCATTTAATGCGCGATGTGCGTGGACAACTTTTTCATTCTGCTGCTGCAAAAAAAAAACTAGGTCTGTCTACTTTGATGTTATTTAATATTTATACCAAATTTCATGACTATAATAGAGAGGATGGAGTATTCGTTTATTGGTCTGTCCCTAATCTCTGAGCAGTGATAGCCTAACGGTTGAAACTCTTGATCGAGGGGCCCGAGGTTCGAACCAGGCATGCACCTCTGATTTTTCATAAGTTATGTGCGTATTACAAAATAATTATCACGTGCCTTTACGGCGAAGAAAAACGTCGTGAGGAAACCTGCATACCCGTGAGATATTTAAAAAAAAAGATCTCAAAGTTGGGAAATGTGATCCTACCAATACGCACTTGGTCATAATTCTTCACACTCTTACAAGAGACCTGTGCTCAGACCTAATCTTTGTATTTTTTGAGTTACTCACTAAGTGCAAAGTTACATAGAAAATTAATCGCCTTTTCATATTATCTGATCGATATGAAGAGGTGATTAATTTTCTACATCTTATTTAATTACATTTTTTTAAATATAACCATCGCCATTTATTTTATATAATAGACTAGGTAGGTATACTTATCTATTGAATAAGACTGAGATAAACGTGTTATCAGTATACCAGCTTACACAAGCATGCGTTCCAGTTGGAATAAGTCTTAATATTATAATTGGAGTACTTACCAAATTATTTAAATATTTAGTTTAGTCGATAAAGGTTAGGCAAACTTATAATAAATTATGGAGCATAAAGTGCCTCCAGCTCCATATTGTTCCTTTTAGCGGAAGTTGGCATTGTAAAAACCTTGCGTGAAAAGATATTATATTTTTTTTAAAGATTGAAATAACGAACCTGCGTAAATATAGCATACAGTCCACAGACACCCTGCAGATCCGTAACCAATTCCACTTAGATAAATAAAACTTTCTTCTAAATAAATAAATGCCTATTGGTGGTAGATTTTGACATTCAAAAAGACTTCTGTAAATACCTTATCTTCTTTCTCAAACTTTATCCCTAGATTGCCTCTGCAGCCATAACCTAATCAGGTCAATATACTCTGAAGCCGTGCAGTGTCGGCAGGCAAGTGTGCACTATCGTATTTTCGTAAAGTATCTAGTTTACTGTAGGTCTCCGGCTCGGTGCCAAGGTATGCGAGCCTCACATTTGTCCGTGTGCGCAGGAGGTGGACACATCGCGTCGACATGGCTTGTCCTGTACCAGGAGTGCCGGCCGGCTTTATCGTCACGGGACTCTTAACGATCTAATTCGTCGGGCTCTTGCTACCGTTTCTATACCAGCTACACTGGAACCTCCTGGTCTTTTTAGGAACGATGGCAAGAGACCCGATGGTATCACTTTGGTACCGTGGAGTCTCGGACGACCCCTGGTATGGGACGCGACTTGTGTCGATACCTTAGCCCCATCTCACATTGGTAACACCTCTGTGAGCGCTGGGGCTGCAGCCGACCATGCCCAAATACTAAAGCGCCGCAAATATAGTAATATATTTGATAATTATTTGTTTGCGGCGCTTGCAGTAGAGACACTGGGTCCATGGTCATCTGACATGAAGAAATTCATGTCAGATATGTCGACCAGACTTGTCCATGTTTCCGGTGACCAAAGAGCTGGCGGCTACTTCGCCCAAAGATTGAGCCTAGCTGTCCAGCAAGGGAACGCCGCCAGCGTTTTGGGAACCATGCCTCACACGGCTATTTTAGATGGCTTATTTTATTTATAATAATTATTGTTTTTTTTCTTTTTTTGTGTTTTTCTCTCGTATACATGTATGTACATATCTTTCTTTTTTTACTTCGTATTGTAAATATGTTTAGTATGTACAATTGTATTGTTATGTTAATAATTTAAAGGATAAAAATAACCTACGTTTAAAACATATTAACTATTTAAGCCAAAATAAGTTACATTTTGTTGTAAATTTTATTAAAAAGTCATCCTATGCTTCGATGCAGTTTTTATGCCCGCTAGTGTATAATTAATTTATACTTGGAAATTGTATTTAACATTGTGCCTAAAATCAAAGTTTCACGCAATGGCAATTGTGATTTCTATGCAAAACCCAGTTTGACCTAGAAAATATGATTCGTACTAAGCGTATAACAATGTGCGTACCTGTCTTATGCTCTCTTCCCTGCTTCTGTAATGTATGTCACCCTGTTGAAAATAGGGTGAGGTGATCATTAGGAGCCATTCAATGTTATGATGAGGCTTCTCAGTATCTCTGCAATCAACTGTCAAGCATCAACCATACTTGCTTTTGACTCAAATTCTCAAGGACGATACCTTCTTTTTCTATGTAATAGTTTATAACAGAATAAATAGAAAATAGTAGTCCTTTTTTGTATAATATAAATCGCAAACTGCAATGTACTCCACCTGATAGTAAGTGAAGCAATCGCCTGCAGACACCGATGATATAATCAATCCCATATAACATTGGAGTTCTACCTGCGGTAAGTCTCTAGTGCGTTATTACTCCTAAGAACTACACTGGAGCTTCTTAGGCGTTACAACTTATTCTAATCAGACAAAAAAAATAACATCAATGCATTTTAATGTCATTTTATTGTAAAAAATCAATGTACGTATTCTATTAGTTAAATGTTATTTATTCCGTCATGAGTGTGTTTTATTTATGTATATTGATATCACGGACTCTTGGAATCATATTGGACGGACTATTGGAATATTTACAAGACGCTTGTAGAAGTAAAAGAGTACTGCAACATCTCAAAGAATATTTCAGAACAACAAGTTAATTACAGGGATTTACGGTAACGAATGAAACCCAAAAAAGGCGCAAGTGCGGCAAAAGACTACAAAATGACCTATGTTGTAGACAGAGGTAAATGCGCTGAGTTAAAATATTTCTATAATTTTGATGATCATACCAAGCAGTTAATAGATCTGCTGTACGTAGAACGCCAACTTTATACGTAGGCCAAAAAAATCGTAAATATATTTTTCGTAAATATTCTTAGTGCTTTTTTAATTTATACAGGTGCTACCCTAACGTCACACTATTTAACCACTTTCGGCGGACACCTTTGGAGACACAGAAACCTTACTTCCACGCTCCATAGCTTTAACCACTACAACGTACATAAATATCGAATATCGATCAGAGAGTGCAGATTCAACTAACGTAAGTATTATGTATGTAACGGGTTCACATGTGCCCTTCAAGGTTCATAGCCAATGCGATTCCATTACATAACAATAGGTGTCGCTACAAGCCACTCTTACTACAGTAAAAGTCTTCATAAGACACATATCCATAAGAATTGATCACTTCAGAATGTTTAATTATTATATTCAGAACCCAAAACATATATAGGAATTGTGGTGATGTCTATAAACCAATTTCGGCTATGTCCTTAGTAGACAAATTGTTAAATAACTGCTTAGTAACTATTTCAAGCTTCAAGTAAAAAATACGATTACGTATTTAGGAAGTATATGGAAATAAATGCTTACATGAATTGATAATGTTTTGTAAAATGCGACATCAATAAATGAGAACTTCAGATCAAATTTGTGTCGAGTCTGCTGAAGTCTATTATTTTTTGAAAATTTTCAACAATCCATCATGGTCCCCGCGAGACATCCTTGACATAGCTCATTTAATCTTATTGGGCCTACTAACCGAGAACGAAATTTTTGACGTCGTATGCATAGTAGAATATTTATTGAATGAATTTTCTGAGCTTCATACTTTGTTCTACGTACCCTAACGAATTGTACTTTAAACGTTTGTAATCATAATAGTTCAACAATAAAATGTGAACCTTGCAGTTTATCATCAAATGTCGGAGTAGGAAAATTACAGTGTAGACGTGGTTATGTATGCGGAGGAAGATGCCGAACGAGCAAGGGAGCGCGCTGAACCCGCTCGGAGGAAGAGTCGCCGAGGCCGTACATAACGACCGCCGACGCGGTGTCCCTGTAGTTCCGGGACGAGAATAGGGCTACGGTATCTCCTGCTTGTCGTAAGTGGCGACTAAAAGGGGACTTCCGGGGTTGGGGGCGGCAAGAATGGGAACTCGAACCATCCGGCCAGCGACCCCGGGAAAGACGGCGATATGTGTGGTCGCATACCGTCGTTTACACCTGATGGTGTGGCAAGCATCATGCTTGCGTGGGTGGAGCCCGAAGGGGCAACGCGCTAAAAGGACTCCGGTTGCGTTCCGTTGGAGATCCCGGAGTGCTTTACGCAGCGCTGATGACGGCCACCAGGGGGGTTTTAGTGCGGTAATAATCTCACATAACCCCGCGTAGCTCCCACGACAACGGGTACCTTTTGAAGGTTTCCTCCTCGACAGCAAAAAAAAAAGGAAAATTACAGTTGTAAGAGTGGTTATA
>DWIJ01000623.1:0-10648 GCA_018248315.1 Chioides albofasciatus
GTCGGCTAGGTTGCTTCTGCAGCGACTATCTTAGTCCTTAGATATAGCAAGGCACTGTAGTCAGCGTCAGATAGAACCACTGATATGACCTATATAGATCTGGCATAGATTTTCATGGGCGGCAGTGACCACTTACCATCAGGTGGACTGCAAGCTCTTTTGTTATTTCAATCTTATAAAAATATACATAAATATTTAGGCAAAAAAAAACCTTTTTTTTCTACCATGACATATGCAGATTTATTGTCTAATAGACGTAGCTAGTAATGTTAAGCCCATCTGTTGTTAATTGTCCACTGACCCATAGAAACCCTAAGAGTTATCCACCCTAAGTTGTAGAGTTGTCCTAAACACTCTGCGATTTCGACCTAGCACCGCTAGAAGCCAGAAATAGGCGCTGCTGTGAAGTTTCAACGCGAAGTACATATTACAAAAATCCGTATATTCTTGAAAATGACCGTTACTTCAATACAAAATACTGAACACACACGACAAAGTACATTTAGCAGTACATAAACCGAAAGACATACAGCGATACAACACGAAAGCTCTTCAAAGATCGCGTGACATAATACAAAAGAGCGAATAGGTTTTTACGTAAAAGGTTATTTAGTGTTATCGATTATTTAACGTTCCACTAAAACTGCTGCAGAATGTCAGGTCCCCACCTGCGTAAATGCCAGTCGACAAAGCCACGCTACCAAGGGAGCCGCTGTAATGATAATAATAAATTTATTAGCAGCCGCTTTTTAGACTATCCAAAAATTATAGCGGTTTCGTCCAATTAATTTGTATGGCATTTTGTAAGGTAACGATTTTTCGGGAATTAGATATTGGTAACGTCTCACCTGATGTTATACATAGATACATTATTACACGGTGCATCTAATGCAATGTTAGTTAGGACTACAATTCTATCTACATATATTAACATTAATCTTAGGACTGAATTAAAACGCTTTCATATATTTAAATTAGTCTAAACGTTTGAAAGTTAAAGTAGGTAGTGCTGTTAAAACCAACATATAATGAGTTATAGTTAGGTATATGCTTTCATGTATATAATAATCAACCCCAGATAAGATTTGATTCCTACACGATGTCGGCCACAGATTCGCCACTACCCGTGAGGACTTAGCTGGGTAATGTCGTAAAAAGTACGTTTCCCTTAACATAACTGTCAAAGCCGATTGCAGCAGTGCTTAACAATGTTATTATAAGGCAGGCATAAGTGTGGTGGTAGTTACGTTGGAGTCGAACTACAGTTACACAGTTACATTGTAAAATAATGAAACAGTTGAATGTAAAACATATGCTTTGATTAGCTACGTTGAATACCCAAACGTAAAACCTAAATTCCATTCAGCAAATAACATTAGCACGTTTTATTCTGACAGCTCTTTTTTATTTAACATTTCAGTGACTAATCAGCAGTCAAACAACGATCGCTAAGGACGATCGCTGTTGAAATTCGCGAAGCTTTGAGCAATTAAGCAGGACGTTTTGTAGTGAAACCAGCAAAACACTCAATTCCGCTGCGAGTTTATTTTCTGTAACGTCGGCATGACATATTAATTTAATCCTATATGTCACTGTCAAATTAGAGACACTAAACCATAGGCATATCAACCGCAGTGACATTTCTAAACATGAGGGGAACAAATGGATCTGACATTTAGTAAGTCTTTAGCGACCTTGGCTTCAATGCAGAATAGGCAGAAGGGTTGTGTCTCCAATTATAATAAGATATACTCGTATTCGTTCCATTGTGACGAGTCAGGGATATAATGCCACTCGGCGTGATTGAGTGACACCATTTTATTAATTAAAATTTGGCGTGACTTACTGTCTTTAGGGTGTTTTGATTTTAATGTTTTCCAAGTATTTTTCGGTACTCGACAAATATTATGTTAACGGTTGGTAGATATAATCTTACTTAAAATATATGCGATGGATAGATCTTATGTTCCTTCACTGAATAAGTTAGCTGCTTATTTAAAGTTTTTTCTATCCGCAACAAAAATATTTAGGAGTTTAGTTGTGTATGCCGGATTTTATTTCTGGTAGATGTTCTTCAAAGCACGGAAGTCCGGAAAATCTAATTCCATGTTTTAAGTTTTCGGCAGTATCAACGGATTAGTGTAAATGGGGTGTTAAAAAAATTAGACGTAAAATTGCATTAGGTTAAACTTTTTATTCTACGCGGTGATGGAATTGCGAACTCATAATATCATTATTGTTATGAAAGAAATTAAACAGGATAACTGTACCAAACAGAAATATACAAAGCGTACGTTTTCAAACAATCTAGACAACCATACAAAGTTTCATTCTCAGAGGAAACACAGGCGGAGGAAGTGACGTCACGGCTGACGGTGTAAATAATTGCTCTGTCGAACACACCTGCCGGCGAAAGAAAATTAAGCGAAACGCAATTTGACTGAGTGATAAAGCACCTAGAGCGCTGGATCAGTTTAATGAGGAGTTACGGACGAAAAATTGCTCCTGATTAATTTATAATCTCATTTCCATTATTAACGCCTGCCATTAATTGCCCCGTAATTATCTCCCTCATAATTTACGTAACGCTTCCCCGTTACGAAATTTCTAAGTTATTATAGATGTACAAGTAAATTACTTGGAAATTTTGTTGAATCGCTTTGTCACACATAAAACGGCGCACCGATAACGCTCTGTCGTGCGACACACGCCCCGCAATCGCTTTTATGCGCTCCTTGCATGATATCCACCCTTAAAGACTACAATACCTACACCAATCAAGAACCGGCGGGATCGTAAAAAGAGACTCTTTTATCCAAATTACTATCAGATTACTTTTTATTCGAGTCCTAACCCACTCCGGATAATTAGCGATAACGTCCGTGGCGTCGGACGAACGAAACTTGTCGCACATTTCGCGGCGTGCAAATTGCAAAGGTAACAGCGGCCCGGGTGTTTATTGACAAATTCATAAACATTGACTCACACATAAAATGGCGTTTCGTGCTCCCAAACGTGAACGAGCAAACACGTTCCATATTTTCATGGGATTCAAATAAAAATAAAGTGGATGGCCGGAGGCGGTCTAATTTAATATGAGTGGACATGTCGTCATGGGCCATGCCTGCTTTCATTTTATTGCTCGGGAGACTGAATACAGTAATGTTTCATGCGGCCAGTGTTTGTCAGCTGTTAAACAGTTTTGTTATTGCCGGACGGACATTTCTGTGCCTATTTGCATAATTGAACGGCCACTTGAAGGCACCAGCATTGTTATACTCTGCCGAGCCATTTGTCAGATTCGTCGTATCATTTATGCATGCTCATAACGAGAGCCGCACCGTTTTTCTGGGCTATTCATTATTTCGCCTTTGTTGTTTGTTATCCCGTAGCCACTCATACTCTAAGAATGATCTACGTAACAGTGTACACTTTTCATTATATTGACACGAACGACCGCGTTTATCGTGCAAACTGGAAACGGTTGTGATTGAATTTAGTGGCCAAAATTCGCTTTAACCAAGACAAACTGGACTATTTACATACACATATTATACAATAAATATTTCTAGTGAATGACCTAGTGTAATTTATTAAACACAGTTAATATGTCCAAATACGACTATGTTTAATATTGATGAAGTAGTGTAAATTATTATAACAATTCCAATGATTCAAGCAACAAAAATAAAGCTTGAAAAGTTTTCTAGCATTTTACAGCATGGCCTGAAGTGGATTAGCTGGATTACTGATAATAGTTTGAAATGCGTTTGTGAGCAAACAAACTACTAGGTCACTATAACGGCAGTAAAACTCTGAACTAGCTGTTTCGTAACAAACATCTGAGAGTGAGTGCCGAAGTTTCGAAGCGAGCCAATCAAAACCGTTAATCGGGTTTGTTTGTAAAATAACTAGGTAAGTAGGATCAGTATCGATCAAATCAGGCGACAGTAAAAAAGTCGTAAAATCGTGCAGTTGTAGTACAAGGCGTTATCTTTAAACGTAAATGTTTAATGGCACAAGCCACTTGGAGCTCGTACCTTACGATTCGATTTTAAACTGATGACTTTTAGAAGATGTTTCGGAAATAGCTACTTGAGGTCGTGAACTGCTGAGCACTTAAAAGAAACGCTATTAGCGTCTGACACGACTTCGAATACCGCACCATGCATTCAAGTAACAATAACCAACAAACAACGTTTTCTTCTTAACAATTATTTGTTTGTAGTGATTTTTTTACAATATAGTAGTAGTAGGCAAGTATGCGGTCCACCTGATGGTAAGGATACTGCCGCACATAGACATCTATAATCAATCCCAGATAAGATTATATTCCTATATGAGGTCGGCCATAGATGCGCCGCTACCCTTGAGGACTAAGCTGGACTCGGAAAGGTTTGTCTCTCTTACCACACCTTTGTATGTTCATTCAATTGTAAATTTAAATATGCCTTCTCGTATCGTAAAATAAGTGAAGCGCTGTTTGTTTAAATACGTCCAGAGCTCATTATTTAACCAATTTTAACAAAACTTTGCATATTAATTCAGTAAATATTTGCCTTATATTTGTATTGTAATTCGTCAGAAAATCTGGGCGATAAAACGATTCAACCAATTTAAATTTTGGTGATGACGAGCAATTTTAAATTAAAACCTAGCAGTGAAATAGAAAAATGTCGTTTATTTTTAAAATTATAGAACGAAATTTAAATACAATTTCCGTTTTCGGTATTATAAATTTAGTAATGAGTAAGCTTGTTACGAGGGCAAATATTTTGTGTGGGCGTATAAATAGATTTTTGGTAGGCTATAATTTATTATTTGAATAGTGCTCTATATTTCGACTTTACTACAGCCATACTGAAATTTATTGCCGGGATCTACATATATTTCAGTGGCAAATTTGAAAATAGCGCTACTATACGGCGTTACGGACGTGGTAACCCATTTAATCATTAAGTTACACGTTTACGAGTTAATTTTATCAGGATTTTCACTAGTTTACATACAAAGTTGTATTTGTAATTTTTGCTCACAATAGAGTTTTTAACCAAAGTTAGTAAATTTGTCTTTTTTCACGGTTAGTCTGAATAGTTCTGCCCTGTTACTATATGGTAGCAGCTACAATATTTTAGTATTTTTTGTTCATTAAAACATCAATTGTAAATTATGGTTCATATTGTGATTGATGTCATGCCAACTTTTAAACATTTAAAGCTAATTCTATGTTAAGTTAGAGCCTAATTAAATGATTTGCTACTCCTGACGACTAAGACGGAACGTATGAGACGTTCCATCTTAGTCGTTAGGTACATAAAACTTTGTACCACCAGAATGTATAGATTTTATTTTAGCTTCAGTATATATCCCATGATTATCTTTTGCGCAAGTCGGTCGGTTTATTTATACTTCTTTAATGACACGTGAATACTTCTTATTTCAAACTGATGACTTATTCAAGACTGTGTTAGGGAGCAAAATAATATAAATAATCTATTATAATAATCATAATATCAACGAGCTTCAGCGTCCGTTTGTGTGCGATTAAACATAATTTTGCACTCGCCGTGTATCGTTACGGTTGAAAACATCAGCTCATTACTTAACATTCTATTGCAAAATTCTGAACCTTTCCCTGAATAGGCGTTCTTCGAGTTAAAATTTTCTATATTTTTCTTACTTAAGGCGAAATTAATCGAGGGCCTTTGCGGACATCAATAAAACCCCAGGCCATTGTTAGGAATGATTACAAGGATGTTTTTCAAGCAAATGTTAATTTTTATTACAGAAATACTCATTTATTACGTACTTTGAAGTATTTGTTGTTACGGCGAAGTCTTTTACAACGAAGCCGACACCGTTTTTGTTTTTTTCCTCTAAAATATTGGTGCCTTTTCTTCATAATTTAAATAAATGTAGGTATTTTAGAATAATCATTTTCGTCTTTAAACAAAGTGAATAAAAACGTAATGAACGAGATGTGTCGAGTGTTTCAGCGCCTAGATTTATTTTGTACAATTGGAATGGCGAATTCATTAATTTAGTAACAATATAACAACAATGAATGAACGCAATTAAGCTGGATGTAATTAATAGGCGCAAATAATGGAACACGGTGATTGATCAGTAATAGCTACTAGGTCTGATTGACGGTTTTAATTTTCTGCGAGGAGGTGTAGAAGGGTTGAAGGGTTGAACGGTTGAAGTGTGGCAGGCGCCTGGGCTTGTCACAGCTCGACATAAAACGGTCAGGTCCTCAGGGCTTGCGGCCGCTTGATATCTACGAAACGTATCGCCTAGCTTCACAGCCAAAACAAAACTTTCCCGTTCAACTGAATTCGAAATGAGAGGTGGAATTTCATAACAGTTTTACAACCACCACATATCAGCCAGCGTTATCACTGATAGAAACAAAAAGGGGAAACTGTTAAATTAACGCCAGCGTTCAACGGCGACGCCATAACAATAACGTCAACCGCTCTCACATAACGGGTTTAATTTACAAAACCATTATCGCGAACGTACGAGCAACTTCTCATTCTACTGCCAATAAATTCACTTACCAGTAGCCTGTTGAAGGCTTGTTTAGCGTTCGGTAATAATACAGCAAAACGTTAATTAAATATGTAAATGCGGCAAGATCTAAATGATCGGCCGCGAGGCTCGCAAATTACTTTTGTGAAGCATCTACTAAGTGAGTGTTAGACTCGCCACGACACCGACTCACTTATTTTCGGCGAGAATGGAGTATCAACGTATTTCAATTTTAAGCGATTTTGGCTAGTGCGCTAAACACTTTAGGGGTTATATTTCATTGGTGAGAGAGAGGTGGTTAGGTCGTTATTCGCTTGATGCTAGTCAATTATAACCTTCTATTCGATTTGATGCCCGTTTGGTCCCTTGGGCTGCTCGTTGCTCGCTTTGGCTAGCAAAGTTTAAATTAATTCTCGATTGATACATCACATCTCGCCAGTGCTGTGATTTTTAAATACCCTCAGGGCCCATTTCATAACGTAGCGCCACGTCAAATAGACTAATCAGAACTTTGATCGTTGTGTTTTTATACACAACTCCTCAAAATACCTACTAATTGTGTTTCGAAAACTTCTCGAGTAAAATTAATTTTGGTAAGAAAATTTGAATCGACTCTGTTTGTGATTGACTGTTTCGTTTCTCACTTTATATTTTATATTTGAACCTCAAAGACATCATATTTTTGTTGTTCTTTGATTTTTGTCGTATTTATTAGGTAGGTATTTTGAAGTTAAATAAAGAAAAATGTCGCTTCACATCCAGTTATTTTCCCTCCCTTAAATATGCAACACATTTAAACTTTTTTCATATTCCTGAAACAATTTTGAATACAACACTGGATTCGGTTAATTGCTATGGAATTTTAGGGACGTTATGAAGAAGTTTCAGTTCAGTTTCAGCTATTTTAATAAAAATGTAAAACAAATCAAACTAAATTCACAATTAGACATAAAATTTCAATAAAGTAATTACATTGGATGATAAACAGAACCACTTTAACCCGTCCATGCTTTCAATTTATGAACCGGAATTACACGTTCGTGTTTGTACTGTACGCTATGGTCGACAGGGTCCGGCGAAGCTATGTGTTTTTTATGCAAATTTCATTTGGCCGCTTGATATTCGCAACCGACTGAGTAAATTCGCGACGAATCGTGTGTGACATTTAATTGACAAGTGAGTAAAATGTGAAATTTCATTGAAAATGTAGTGATATTGGCAGCCATGTTTTCGATGCACTCGTTTTGATGCGTGCCAACGACATCTGTCAATACATTAAACAAACTTAAATAATTTAATTTTTCCACCCAAAGGGCTGGCGCGAGCCGCGTTGGTGATAATAGTTAATTAAAATTGTTTTATGAAAACCGTACGTCGAAATTGGGAGATTAATATTCCGCGGTTATTGGATCACTGTTTTTATTGGGTAATAAAGCACAAATGGATTCACTAATTGGTCGCAGCATTGTCCAATTTAGTGCTGTCGTGTATTATTTACTACCTTCCACCTGTGGTTTTGTATTTAAAAAAATCTAATCATTAAGTTAAAAACTACCGGTTTCTTTTTCTGAAACTGAAATTTTCTGAAACGAATACAAATACAAGTTTAGTGGTATTTGTTATAAGTGATTAAACCCATTTACTTTATAGAACTTTTTGAACCCTAAATAAACGAGACTAGAGCACTATTAGTATCTTTCAAAAACATATTGACATTAAATTCGTATTTTAGATATTTTTCTGAAATATACCTATACACTTAACGTTAAACGTTAAAACGATAATCCCTCCTATAACCGTATTATCCAGTAGCTTAAGTGTACAACTTTGTTTTTCTTGTATTTAACCAGTGGCCGTACGAACGATAATTACGCGTCTCGGGCGAACTCATCCCGTACACCTGTTGCCTCAACGACTCCAACTAAAATTTAGTGCCATACGTGTTACCGGCCCATCTTATATGCGACACTTGTGTATAATTTCGGGCGGTTAACCGATATTACGCAGCTGGGAACGCAACTAAGACTGGAGCTATGCATGTGTCAGAATCGTGGAGCATGTATTATCATTTTCCCTGGTAAGTGCCGGGATTGAGATTATGTATTCAATTCAGAGGTTGCGGAAATTTCTTGCGGTGTTTGACTTGATTTTAGTTATGTAGTACACGTTGTGTTTTAACGGGATTGTGGCTTTATAAATCACCATAAATCAAAAACCTCGTGGTTAGTGTGAGGATAACTGTGAAATGTAGAAATAAAAATAATACATTGGACTTTTTGCTCTATTAACATTTTACGTATATAGGTACATTTAAAATTATGTGAACTGTAGCTGAAAAGGTTATATTACTATAAGCGAAGGAATAAATGTACAAAATTTTCTGTTACATTTTTGCTCAGCAACCTTAAATTGTCTTTTAGTAAGCGTTTTTCTAGATTTCTCGGATATATGGGGGCGGGGACGGATTTCTTTCGCTCGAAGGTGCATAGCAGTAACCCTGTTACATTTTACTGTGCTTCGTTTATGAAGCGGCACCCGAAGAGTCGACAGTAAAACTTTCATAGGATTGTTACATAGGAGCGAACTAAATAAAGGATAGTTATTCACCAGCCCAGCCTTCGTGGCCGTCGCCTTTACGCCGATTTTATGTTGCATGAGCAAAATACTGCTGTAATTCCAATACGGGAAAATGTATATTACTCCGAATCCTCAGTAGAATCTGACAATGCGGGGATTTCTTAAAAGAGCCCCGGGCTAGGTGAGGGTAGGCGCGATTCGGGCTTGTTACATAAAAATCCAGTTATCGCGGCCGAGGTCGACAGATTACTTTCTTGTTAAGAGGATGAAAACAAGAGTTCGTTTCAACGAAGAAATAAATATGAACATTTTAAGTGCCACGTCTTTCCTTATTCGCGAAATTGGAACAAAGAAATTTATCGGGAGGCGCCCGATTTTTAAGCTAATACAATCCTTCTTATTCCGGAAAATATCCGATTTACTTCTGATTTCACAAAGTAATTTAAATAGAATCTTTGTTTTGCATTTTAAAAATAACAAGGCCTGCCAGTCTATGTAAAAAAGAAATAAAAATATGCTCGAGTCAGCAACAGAATTTTTAAATGACTTTCCTATATTCAAAGTGGTCGCCGATACCGGAATAAAATGACAAAAGATTTTTGAGCGTCCGCCCGAAATAAATTTAGCTGGAAAAAATAATTTATGCAGTCATTACAGCGCAGTCATAATAAAACCATAAAAAAACCTATTATTCGCAGTCGAGGAGCGAATTAAACAATACGCACCGCACGGTCGGACGACGAAACAATTCGCTTTATATTTCAAATTGTGCAAAAGTAATCAGTCGATTTATTCCCGTCGCTTCTGGAATGATCTCTCGGCTGCGGCGGCAAACACGCAATTTGTCCTGGGCGTTAAATCGACCACAAACAAAACGGGCGGCACTCGTGCCGCGCCATCATTCACCTGTGGTCGCCTATGATAATGAGATGGACCTACTGTTCAACATATTAGACTGATTGCAATTGTGCGCTGTAGGCACGGACGGAGACCACACCCGCATTCCGGCCGATTGAAACGCCGCCCTGCGGACAGGTGTCAGAATGTCGTAATGGAATGTCAATTTAAAAGATTTGCGCTAGTTGACTATAAAAGGCCTATATCCACGAAATGTGTGGTCTATTTTCAAACACTAAATTAATTACGGATTAGGCATATACCTAAGTGAATATAAAATCGCAAATAAATTTCCGACTGTCAACTTTGTGTGATTTAAAAAAGTGCCGATATGAGTCGCACGACGTAAGCCTATTAATGCTGCAAAAATCAACTTAAGCTACTTAACATTACTTTTAAATCAGATTATGCAATAAAAGATTACACAATAAAAGTATTAAAGTTACGCGAGCGTGCTATGGTAACCAACCCATATTGTCGGTGCGGTCAACGAGGTAATGAGATGGGTTTGAAATTTCACGTTCTCTTTGCGAAATGTACTGCAATATGCGTTATGGTTGCAATTTCACACTGACCAATTCGTTACTTTAAAGAGATTAACACCATATCCACTTCTGTTATCAAGTTGAAAGTTTAATTG
>DWIJ01000624.1:0-10648 GCA_018248315.1 Chioides albofasciatus
CCCAGCAGCGGCGCCACCAGCGGCGAGCACTCCTGCGAGCTGCTGCACACACGCTGCTCCCATTCGCCTATCTCCTGCGCACGATGAACTAATCGTAAATCTCTGTACATCTTATATAGCAGATACATTATGTGGTTCAAGGCACTGAATCAAGTATTCAAATCTATCGTGTATTAGAAGATTGTAAACAACAAAATAAATGAACGAACAAAATAAATGAAACGAAGAAGAATAATGTTAATTCAGACAATGCAATCTGTTGAAATATTTCACCTAAAATTAATATTAGATTTACACAGAAATTCCACAATATAAAAAGATTATCACTAACAAGAGGTTATTAAAAACAGATCCACATCGGCAAAATAGGACTTGAAATTGATTTAAAGAAAAAAAACATACCTTAATCAACTTGACATTATCACTCGAATCTGCCCGTCTGCCCTCATCCGTCGGTATCTTGAGCAGCGTGGTGGTGATCTCCGCGACTTCCTTGAATATCTTCTTGTTGAGCGCGTTGGCGTACTGCGATGCGTCCGGCAAATCATCCTTGAATAGTATGGACCGCAACGTGCCCAGTATCTGAGCTTTGCTCGCTGTCGGCGAAACAGTACTGTCTCCAACTGCAAACCATTATATATGACGGGTACAATTAATAAGTAAATTCAGTGATAGCTTAGTGGTTAAAACCAGGTCGCGTAATTAGGAGGGCTGTAGTTCGGAATTTCGGATCCTAGACTTATTTTTCAAAGTTATGTGCGTATAAAAATTAATAATCACTTGCTATAATGGTGAATAATAGTCGTGGGGAAATCTAGACACCCGAGTTCTTAAAAAAAATCTTGAAGGTGTAAAGTTGCACCAATTCGCCTTTGGCCAGTGCGGTGGACTATGGCCTAAAGCCCTCTCACACTGGAGACTCGTAGTCAGCAGTGACACAGTAATGGTAGTAATTTACAAATAACATAAGGTAAAGTTTTAATGTCGTTATTTTATTCAATTACCAAAAAAATTAAAAACTTTTTAATTGGAAAGTTGAGAAATCATTCACGAATGTGGCAACTAGAGACTGTCTTTAAAAACCGCCATATGAACAGAAACGTTTGTCGGACTATATTAAAATATAACAAAATCACATACCTATTTTGGACAGCACAGACGAGTCCACATTCAAGTTCGGCGAGGAGAACAACTTGAGACACGCGTGAAACACTTCGAGGCAGCCGAGCGCTGTGTCGTCGTCGAAGTCGTACAAATCTTGGAACCTGTACAATTAATGATTGGTATTGCACGACTCATATACAGGGTGAATTTTTTTACTGAGCCTTCAGGGTCAAATCCGAAACTTCGAGGATAATTAAAAAATGCTGAAAAGAGTTAGGAGGGCGATTTTGAAAAAAATTAAAACTGCATCATTAGTTTTGCGAAAATTCTTACTCCCGCGAATTGAACGAGTTCATTTTGAAAAAAAAAATACATATTATTGTACTAATGGCTATCGATTAGTTTCTTACTTATCATGACTTTTCAGAATTTGATCTTTATAAACGACACTATCCGATGGTAAAATAACATGAGATTCCTACCTGAGGTCAGCCACAGAGGCGCCGATACCCTTGAAGACTAAGCTGGAATGGCTCGAAAAAGTATGTCTCCTTTACCACACCCTTCAAACCAGAACACAACAGCGCTTAACTCTGCTGTTATAAGGCAGAAATCCGTGTAGACGTTGTGCCACCGGAGTTGAACCACAGAGGGTTCTACTACCTTCGAGTTTCGATTCTATTACTTCAATAAGTGACGTTTTACCGGTCACTGTGAGTGACCACAGTAGATAAATTATTTTATTGTAGTCGCTACTCCTTATAAAGTCCTTGTAGTTGCCATCTTCAACACCATACACATGAAGACATTAAGATATTCGAGCACCACAACATCACACTACCAAATGGCCACAAAACTTTTATCTATAACGATTTAACACGTCAATCATGATGACACAACGTTCGCTCGGCACCAAAATAAATAGGAAATTGATGTTTGGAGTTTAATTAACTGTAAATTACATAATTTGATTCGTGGTTGTACGCCATATTTCACAATAACTAGCTCGTAACCGCAAATTTAATAGGGTAGGATAACATGCCTGTTAAATTTATTAATAACGAGCACAACCCGCGGCTTCGCCCGTTGGGTTACATTATAGAAATTTTCACGTAGATCCTTAATGTTTTTCGCTTATTAAATATGGCCTTTATTTATCAGGAATAATGTAGAATTCTAATGATAAAAGAAATTTTCAAATCGGTATAGTAGGTTCTGAGCCTATTCAATTGAAACAAACAAAAAATCACACCTTTCCTCTTTATAGGTAATATTAGTATAGATAAAGATTTAGACGAGTACCAGCTACTGATCTCGGCTTCATCCGCCATTTTCATGAAATTAATCCAGCAATGGGACGTGTAATCCATGTGATAGTGAGTTATCACTGTCGACATATTTGACATCAATACTGCATCCTTCAAACCAAAACACAAGTGGAGTTCCATTTATAAAACAAAAGATACAAGAGATATAACGACTAGTGGAAGCAATATAAAAATAATATTACCTATACCATTCTCTATTAAAGCGCTTTAGAATATCGAGTTAACTATCGAGGTAACTCCACCTTAATTCAATATTGTAAAAATAATACCTACCTTGCAACTTTAAACAATGAATTTCTCTTTGTACTTTTAATTCTTTAAAGCGATAATAGATGGCGCTGTATACAATTACTTGAAGCAATGTATTTTATTACCTTTAATTATAGAAATAGAAGGTTTTAAATGTAGTGTTATTCTTTTTTTTTTAGTTTAACGGAGAGATCACCAACATCATAAGCGTTACAACAAACAAAGTCATAATTCAAACAAAATTTAATATCCAATATATGAAGTGGCTCGATAACCTTGTGATATTGATGATCGATTGACAGTGCATATGACAATGCTTAATCCAGAACTCTGTGCAGCTTTCAAGTTGTTTATTATGTTATGGAAATAACCAAATGTGTAATTATATGAGTTTTGTACTGTTTAATACAGGGAATTTTTAGCTCCATGGGCGTTTAATTTTTCATCCTTTTATTCATAGTAAAGGTCGTCAATAACCAGAAAATTATCAAATAGGCTGACTAACAAATGAAAAAAGGTTTTTAAATACAGCTTTTTCCTATTTATTAAAATTATTTATCTAAATAATATATGTCCGTAAATTATTGCTATCCTTCTGCCAGGCGTTCATGTCACATCCTCTGAAAGCATCTGTATAAGTATTTTATACAAACAAATACCTACCTCAATTACTAATTGATCATAATATACTTTAATCAAAAGAACTGCAGTATTTCTCAAAATAACAGCAGATCAAAAATCCTTCATATCTTACAAGCTTATCAGCAAAGTTAGATTAAAACGAATCCCACGCGTTTCATAAACCACATGATACGGCAAAATCTTCATATGTGACAGACTTTACGACTCCATTACACGGAACCATCAGAGAATTATCATTATCATAAAAAAATTACATCCCCTCATCAAACCATGAATCCGCCAAGTGTTCTCGGACTGTCATTTGCATAATCAATTCGTCCCAAACTCGTAAAGGTCAGGAATGAGCAGATTCGCCATACGACCAACTTGAATTAGCTCTGTCTGGTTAAACACGGCCTTAATTTAAAAGTTTTAATGGGTGTCAAAGCGATAAACGATGCCGGGCGGCACAGTGCACTGAAATAAAAAGTCAAAGCTACCACTAATCAAGCTGTTATGTCCGTTTTGGGTAAAACGCTGAAGGACACTTAGCATTTTAGCGAAAGAATTATCACTTTAAATATACATATTCACGGTCCCAATCATAACACACTGATTCATGAAGGGATCATAATATAAAGCTGGTTATGGATAATTAAAGTGACTTAATTACTTTTTCTATTTTCATATTTTAACCTACTTTTCGGAATATTCACTCTTGCTTTAAGTTATACAATCTTATTTGATTCATGCATTGTCTTTCGTAAAGGAATCGTGATAAATAACTGAATATAATTATGTTCATGTACTATACTAAATGTTAATGATTTTGAAAGAATAAATAATATTTCTGAAATCCTGAGCGTTTTAAAACTAGTTACAAATTTAAATCAGACTCATTGACTGTCTTTGTAACTTCGCGTAGAAAAAAGATAAAAAGAAACAAGGAGATAAACGGAAGATTTAAAAAAAATACGATAAATCAAGTAATTTTTTCGTCTTTTAAGTTTAAGAGAATGTCAAACACATTTAAGGTTTTACTACGAAAAAGGTAGCGAAATCTACCGAAAGTAAAGTGAAAAGTTATGGACGAAAAAAATGATCTTTTAACGACGGATCTAAACCTTATTTTACAGCGCATTCTCCACAAAGCAGCGCTCCTTTGATAATAAAAGATATTTTAAAGAGGTACTATTCTTTTATAGATATAAAGCATCGGTCACACCTACGCGATTGTAAACCGACGAAATGAAAGTCGCTATTTTCCTTAGGAAACGCGCACCTAAATAACGACACAGGTGTGGGGAATAAGTTATAAAGAAATTCAAAACAAACAAATTCAATAATGCCAATAACTTAAGAAAGTACGAGGAGTAAAGGAACAATTTAAAAGCGTTTGCATAAAATATCTGTTCTGTATGTATGTATATGTGACACAGTATCTATATTATCGAGTGTCGTGTGTGTGTGTTCTAACCATGTTCTTTACTATTCCCCTACTTATCTTTAAAGAATATCTTTTATCTTTCGAGTTATAGAATTATTTATCTTTTGAGAAATTATTGTGGCTAAAATTTTGAAACAAATAAAAAAAATATAACATTACTTAAATATATATTGCATGAAAACTTATAAGGAGTCTTAAAAGAAGCCGAACAAACTCATTAAACATTTTCTCAAAAACGTAAGGTACGTATGGGAGAACATGATAATAATTTACATTGTGAAATTGGTATGAAACAATTTCTTTGCGAATTAACGCGCTACTTGCCCAATTGTAACTTAGATGTTTTTAGTTGATGAATAAAAAGTATAGAATACTAACTTTTTCACTGCTATTCATTAAGCTGGTGTGACCGCACCCTTACAAAGAGGGTTATACCACTGAGGTCAGACGTGATGTTCTATTTGAAACGAAATTAAAATTCCAGTTATTATTTCACGAAGCTCGTAAAGATTTTTATTATGTATTTTGATATCAAAACTCTCATTCCATTTCATAGCAATATTCATAATCTTATCTTTTTAACAGGAAAATCCTTGTTTTTCCAAAAGCCAACTGACTGTAATATTGACAATATTAACGTGTTTTTGTTATGTACAGATTTTTTTTTAAGTAGAGATAGTTTGAGACCCAATTTCTAGTTCAATGCTAAGTTCTATTGATTTTATAGAGACAAGAGTGCTCTGCCAAAGAATGCTTTAAGATTGAGGAATTGATCGTAGAATCAACGAAATCAGTAAAAAGTTTCAAAGAAAACGCCTGAAATATTACACTCTCTGAAGATGGTAGCATCTTTTTTTTTCGACTCCGGCAGCTCCACGACCACATCTTTTCTGTGTAATAGTAATAGTGAACACTATTTTTCGATTCTTTTATTCCAGATATCTACCTGTGGCAATAACCTTGAAAATCTAATTATTATTTATACTGTAATTCATGACATAAATCATTTGTAATTTTTTTATAACGCGGCTCGTCTCACCCATGGACAAATATATAGTAAACCCCGGATAAGATTAGATTCCTCCTAAAATCGGCCACAAGTGCGCCACTATCTCTGAGAACTAAGCTGGAATGCCTTGATTAAGTATGTCTTACGACACCCTTTAAACCAGAATACAGCAGCGTAGAATTGCTATTATTAGACAGAAATTGGTGTGGCGGTGGTCCCGCTGTAGTCAAAAACACAGAGTTCTGCCAATGCAAATAGTCACTAACCACATGGAACACTACTCCTTTTTTCCGACACCAATTCCTGACTTTCTATTTCCATATCTAGACTATCATTATGACGTTCGTTGAAACAGGATAATCCGCACATCCAGATATAAACAATGTATCACGCACCGTTCACTTGTCCTATTTGCTCATCTGACGCTGTACGATAGGTCACTTATATATAGAAGATTGACGTTCACAGAGTGGCGAATAAGGGTATCCTCCATAAATATGACGGTATTATTGATTAGGTCAAATCCTTTGCTATTATTATTGATAGGACCACATCTTTTGCAAGCTTTAAAAGAAGAATTCTGATGATTTGGAACAAGAACATCGAATTGAAGAAGTAATTTTTTTTCAATCTTGTCAACGCTTTCGTCAATAGCTTTAAGTTATAAAATAACAGCGGAGGTATAAAACCAGAGAAGAATATAAACATAAAAGTATCGCGCCCGTAATCGATGCAAAAATCATACCATTTTTTTATAAACCCGTATTTTATAGGACCGTCAGTTAATATTGTTGGTTGATTTTACGTCACGAAGTTACTATTATAGGTCATCTATATTTAGCAAGCCTACACGTTTCTATGTAGCTGAAAGCATCTTACCATAATTAATCTAGGACATTGATGGTTACATCTTGTATTCTATAAATTTCAAACTAAGCTTACGAGTATCTGTACAATATGCAATTTTTCCGGGTTTTTTCAGTATAATGTTTTCAAAAAAGAAACAAATAATTTTTAATATTGTCCTTAATAATGAAAACGATTTTTATAAAACTAATTGCAAGCAATAAAGCACTTAAGTGAAATTAACGAAAATATGTAATACATCTTAAATGAGTTGTCAAAAAACGAAGGAAATAAAATTTGATACAAAGTTTTATTATTCAATCATTCTTCCAATAAAGAAATAGTGCGGATAATTACGGAAGGTAGCTTGGCTGGGCTTATCCACAGGGATAAGTAACAGCATTATATCTTTCGGATTAAAGCCCAATGTGGGTACGGTAACAGATATCCATTGTCCATTTAATATCCGCTGTGTGCTAGTTTAGTACAGTCATATCGTAAATTTATCTATACATACTAATAAAAAGCGTAATTCCGAAAGGTGTTAAATCTAGAATTGAAACAAAGGATTTCTCTGTACAAAATTCCACAAAATCATCGACCAATGTATACGAAGCAATCAAAATACTATTCACGACGAATACGTCATCATCATCTAAATCCATCGTCGTGGACAAAGAAAACAGTACAATAACTTTGTTGGTATTCATAACTTGTTAGCAATAAAATAAATCTAAAACTGTACGTAAACGGTTACTCATAACACTCCGTTTTATGAGATTCGACTCGTAGAATGCCTCGGTTACGATTTTAAATTTATCGCTGAGACGAACTTCACACTAACAAATCCAATTATATTTAAGAGCGCGGAGTTTTGCTCAACGGTCACTCAACGTTGCGAAGCTCGGATGAACTGTGAAAGGTGACTAACTTTTATTTCTCTGAAAATTCTGGTGGAAACTAAAGTCCATTGCAAAATTTAAGGTAATAAGACACCTCTACTTTTCTCCTAATTTTTGCTTAATCAGCTGAAGTATCACTTGAGAATCCTTAGAATATTTGGTCAAAATACTGTATCAGACAATATTGGAATTTTCTACCATTTTCATCAACCTCTCTGCTTTCCCAAGATTGAAATTTCAGCCAATTAGCGTACTTTAGCTTTCAACAACATAATCTTTTCATCGTAAGAAATGAGGAAAACTTGCTAAGGATTAAATTAAATTATAATAGGAACATAAATTTAGAATCAGGATTAAATATTTCAATAGCCGGTTATACTTCACAGAATAATATACTAATAAATAATAAATTTAGACATTTGTTTATTAATAAAACCTTATCATATTTCTTCTGACGATACTCAGCAGAGACGTTTAAACAGCGTTCTAATTACGATGAAATGGTACAATACTTCCCACAGCTCACTATTGTAATAATGTTTATTGCTCTGTTCCACACTACTCTCCCATTGTGCACATTTCAGCTAATTTATTACACAATGTATATCACTCTATTCCTGTATCACTGACGATATGAATGGCCCTTAATTTATTATGCTCTGATGTACGCACTTTGGACTATGAACTTATGATGGAAATGCCTATCTTGGTATCAAATATTCATGTTATGCGAGGAAATAACAAATTATACTTTGTCACAAACATAAATAAATAATTTGAAATTTAAAGGTTATAAATCTTTACTATACAGGCCTTCTTACAAGTGAAAGTCCCGCATCTTTGTCTAGCTTATTAAAAAATTAAGTGGATGTAAAACGGTGCATAATCTGTAGAACAGACCACGTTTGGGTAACAAGTTTAAAGTGCATGTAAAGAATAAAAAAAATAGAACCGCATATAGCATTTGATAACATGATATAACTAGATATTTTATACGAAACTAAAATATCGTAATCAAATTTACGATTACAATACTTTTATAATACATACATACACTTATATTTACTAACTATAGTATTTTGTTTCTAAACAAATCTCATTCATAAAACCTAATGGGCGTTCGTCAGGGAAGCGCCTTGAGTCCAATAAACTACAATCTAATTTCTACGTTGTTTCCTATCACTTATCGAGTTTATTCAAATCAAACATCAAAGGCAACAATAATAGTCTTCATCTGAACAGTTATCTGTTTAAGATATAAGAAATGATGTGTTTTATTTACGTAAAAGTGTAATTCTGGCGAGCGTTTGCGTGAGATCACTGAGTTAGCAGAAATATTGCTCACTTGACTTTAATAACGGTCTCTCATGATGTTCCAATGACTTTTGGCACGGAGCCGAATTTCTCCTCAAAATTAAGGGAGAAGCAAGAAGCCGCGAAAGTGTTTATTTCATAGTATTCTAGAAGATGGTTTAGACACACATTCCAGTACCATATAGGTTTGTATCATACGGTAATCAATAAGCATATGATAAACTAAATTAAATTACCACAATTACTGTTTCAGTCCGACATTTGAACCCTAGACCATCCTAGACGCTCTGATTTTTCAGCTGTCAGAAAGTGTAGATTGAGTACGAACATTCATTGTTATATACACGTATCTTATTATCACTAGTTATATACGTAATTTAATTTGGTAGCTCATTGTAACCAAATCGAAAAAGTCCTGATATTTGAAGTTCTTTATTAATATCACTCTATTACTGAAAATAACTAATGGAATAAATATCCCTTACCACACCATTAAATTACATATGGATAGAGCAAACATAACTAACATATTCTACATATTCTAAATAACATATCCACATACAAATTCTACCCCTATTTAGAAATAAAACAAGCGATGAATTCTATCAATTCAAGCGCCGACCACACTAGTGCACGTGGTTTTGTCACAAATGGTTTCAAACCACTACAGAAATAGAAAGTTTGGTTTAGTGTCAATAAACGTTAAATTACGCGTTTGTTAGTTACCTGTATCGATGTCGTCAATTCCTTCTTTCTTCCTTCCACCAATAAGAGCTTTGATTATAAGCTCATTCATAAGCATAATTTCAGTAGTAGTTAAAGTGACCATAGGACACTCGAAAGTAACCTTAATATTAAGTCACAACAGCAGTATCACTCTTGTTATAATGAAAGAATAGTGTAAGAACAGTTAGTACTTACAAAATATATGTTCCTAGATGCTTAGTAGTATGCAAATCTGGTTAAATTGGTAGATATGAATTGATAAAATAGAATAAAGATAGAATTTTAAGCATTTGATTTTAGGACGGTTCTTGGACGACTTTAGCACTAAAAGTATAAAAGGCAAGAAACCACTCAAAAACAATCATACAAGGTCATTTTAGAACACAATACACATTATAAAACTTACAAAAATAAGAATTTAAATAAGGCCAGATTTTACTTTTTTCACTTAATATACATCATATATGTATGGATTAATGTAAATCTTTGGAGAGACAATAATTGTGCAAGAAATCAATGCTAATTCTTCTGAGAATTCCGAATATTCAAATGCTTCTGAGTTAAGGCAAACTGCTTTATGCAGACAATACAGGGAATTCTGTCAATTCAAGCCAATATCCAGTCTCAGTGGCTTCGGAAATTGCTTTGGACAGTAGGTACATTCGAGCTGTTTAATTGGATAGTTTAACAGGACAATTTGGACGGTCAAAGCGACTACCAGGGTATAAAGGAGTGGTTAGCAATTGATTGAAGTTATTCAATTGTTGTAGGCAATGGGTTAACACGTAGCCTGGTTAAGCTTTGGTGGAGATTTTTGTATTTAAAGGTTTAGCCGTGTATTTGTCTGTACACAATGTGGGTATATAAAGTGTACAAAGTATAATAAATAAGAAAGATTGATAATAATTTGTTAATAAGGCCCATGGACATCTGGAGCCATTCCCATGTATTAAAGCCTACCACAGACTAGTTTCCTCATCTCAGGTCTAAGACGATCCCCTTATAATCATAATATATATCCTTGCATTCATAAAAATACAAGAAAAGATTTATAAACACGTCGTAAGTCGAACAAAAGTTTCCGAAAAAGATATTTCGATAC